>JAYESA010000003.1:188759555-188844555 GCA_036927795.1 Iris macrosiphon | reverse complement strand
TATGTTGTACCCATAGCCCATCAGCACTATGGCTATAAATAGTAGCAACTCGAATGCTCTAAAGGTTGGCTTTTTCTGCTTCAGAGAAAGACCAGACCAAGTGGCTGGCTGGCTATCTACGAATCTACACTCAAGCAAGAGAGAAGAGCTTCTGCATCAGATTGTCCATGGAGTAAAGAGAGTTTCTACACTCTTAAACCTCCATTGTCATCCCCTAGAAAATAACTTTGTACTTAGATTGTCTGCTAGGACTTTTTTTTGTACTTTCTTTAGTTTGTTCAATTGAATCAAGTTCTTTCCAACTTTCCTATTTAATGGCAAATAGTAGTACATCACTACAAAGAGCCTCGGACCTCATGCTACAGTGGTATGATACCACAAGAGATTGAGCCTCAGCTTTGGGCCATGTAATTATGGTGTAGCACCGGAATAAAGCAAAAGGCTTTGTGTTGGGACGTAGTACAATACTACAATGAGGCTGGGAGCTCATGCTACATTGTTATGACACCACAAAGAGGTTGAGCCTATGCTTTGGGCCATATCATAACGGCATAGCTCCAAAAGAAAGTTAAAGGCTTTATGTTGGATAATATTAAACTCTCTGAAACTCACATAAGTTTATAAACAAAGATGTAGCCCGTCTCTTGAGGGTAAGCTTGTAGACATCCAAGAAACATATACCGAGACCAAGTCAACACATGAATTTTAATATGCGACCAGAGGCACAGCTGATATCATTGTGTGAGTGTGACGGATAGCAGTTATGATACTAAATTCATGGTTTAGTCCATTCTGTATCATATTGATGTATAACCCATGCGGAAAGAATTAAGTCGTAAGCGACATCTATGTTAATGCATGATGAGCAGTCACTGTGGGGAATGCTCCACCATATATTATGATATATGTGGGATTGTTAGGATTTTGCTTAGCCTTTCATAAGTTTAGTCCTGAAAAAACCACCATGAATGTATCTTAATATATAGCCTTGCTTAATATTGCCATATGCACATAGGGTGTGGTGGCCCCCGTGGGGGTATTTTCCAAGAGGGTCTAAGTTAAATCCTTAAAGTAGCAATCTTTGTTTTTGTCAATAATTTCTTTAGGAATTCAATAGGAGCTAAGCTCCATAGTGGCTTAGCGATTCAGAATTGGGCTCGACTGAAGTGCGTAAAGTAGCACTTTGTTGGCACACTTTGCACTTCGTAAGTACGCTTTAGGCGTGAGATGGTGCTTGTGCGCATTATTGCGCTCATGCACTAATTTTCTACAGGAGGCAACCTACACACGACACTTGCTAAAGGCATTCTGTGCAGGGGTTTGCGTGCATCTCCTGCACGGGGTTTGTGCGAGGGACTGTGCAAGGGTCTGCTCCAATGTCTATGTCTGGGTCTGTACGTGAGTCTGAGCGAGGGGCTTCTATGTGAGGTTTCTACTTGTGGAATCAACAAGAGACTTCTACGCGAGGCTTCTACGCGGGGCTTTTTACGGGGGGCTTCATGCATCGTACAACTATTGCTGCTGTTAGCGTATTCTGCTGTATTGCGAGCGTCGGACGATGCTGCACAATGCTGTTAGTGCAGACTAATGCTGATGTTAGCATAGTATGTGGCTGTCAGTGTTAACTGCGCCAACTAACATTTTGGGTGAAGATTTTGTTCACCTACCCCAAATTTTGTAGGCTTTGGGGGTATGGGACTATCATAGGGGTTGGTGGAACCTCCGCTATATATGTGTGTTCCCCTCCCTTGCTTCAAGTATTAGAAAACCAGAGAGAGAGAGAGAGAGAGAGAGTGTAAAACCCCTAATTTTGAAAACCAAATTAATTTTATTAGTATTATTATTAATTATTGAATTTATTTATAGTAGTTATGAGCTAAATAGAAAAAATAGATTTTAGTTATTTTTTTATTTATTTAAGATGTTTGTGCAATTAGAGGATTTATGGAGCCATTATAAATTTTTTCTAATTTATTCCATGTAAGAGACCCTTTGGATAGTTGCTAGCTTAACCGTATGCACCAATATAATTTTTATTTTTAGAATTTTCTATGTATATATATATATATATATATATATATATATATATATATATATATATATATATATATATATATATATATATAAAAGAAATTCCTATTGGATCTCAACCCTAAACCCTCTATCCTAAACCCACTACCTGCTTGCACCCGAACCCGCGTAGAACATATATCAACAGCAGCAGAAGCAAAAACCAACTTCGCTTTCCTTCTCCGCGCGTGTGAGCCTCTCATTCCACCGCTTCTTAAAACACTAGTATTACTAAACACCCCTCAACCAAAACCAAAACCAAAACCAATGAAAGAAAGAAACGGCAGCAGCATCCACCGCCTCTTGTTCTCTATATATATTACAACTACCCCAAACCCTAACCCCACTTCTTACACCTAAACTTAAACACTGTTGTGGACGCTTGCACTATACGAAATTCTTGCTCGGCAAGTATACCTTGCCATCGTACTATTATTTACATTCTATATGATGTCTGCATAATTTATTTCTGCTTATTTCGTTCATTTATTGCTAAATAAATTGTGCGTCCAGGAAAACTTGGGTGCAACGACGATGTCGTCGTATCATGTTTATTTATGTATATTTTGGACCTACTGTATGAGGCCACCCCAGTATTATGGAGAATCATTAGGTTCATTGGCCGTGACACAGTTGCTACACGAGTTATGAGTCTCATATAGATCACGGACTGCGTGACAGGTCTGGCCTCATGTACGCATGGGCCGTGCGTTAGGGATGAATGCTGATAGAAACTTTGTATGCTAGTAGACCTGACAGTTCTGTAGAAGTTTTATCGTGTCATGGATGTGGCATGCTTAGAGCATGGGATGGGGAGAACAATAAATAAGATATTTTGGCTCCTTTGCACTTTTCTTTTATGTAACCCGTACGCTCCACCGAAGATACGCGATCGTGATGACCCCTATACTACTTGGCGGCCTCTGCCGTTCAAAAGACGACATGCTTTGTTGGCCCCTGATTCTCCGAGAGAATCATGCCAATCCCACTATATGGCCAGATAGCCCACTTGGTAGAAAGTTGTTACCAAACTGCATTTACTTAGACGGTTAGGCGACCCATTGGATATTTATATTTCAGTACTTTATTGGCATATTTATATGTATCTTGTTACGTCCCTCTGAGGACCTGGTCCCTTTCCAGATATGGACGAGCAGGAGTACCCGCAGGAGTACGGACCTGGACCTGACACTACGTACCTGACTGAGGAGGTCTTACCCTCAGAGTATCTGTGATTTATTGCCACTATTTAGAGATCTTGTTGCTATTTCAGTATAGTCGTTTTGTAGTGGATTTGTTTCCACCCGACTATCAGGCTAGATACTCATCTTGGATATTCAGTTATTATTCAGCTCTTTATTCCTACTTATTATTTGTGCTGTGGATGAGATATAGATTGTGTGTGACTTGTTGTGACAGTATATTACCACTGGTGGATTGAATATTCATGTACAACATACGTGTGTATATGGTTTGCATATATTGGAGTTCGTATACATATGGCTGGGCGTGTTACGTATTCCTAGTCCTACGTATTTTGGGACTGGGGCGTGACAGAGAGAGAGAGGGAGAGAGCACTTTTAGCTAGTACCAAAATCTGTGCGGCTATCCCCAATCTTCGCGCAGACAACATAGTTGAGTTCTGAAAGTTCCAAGTTCTTCCCGAAGGTGACTTAGTGCGTTCCAGAAGTTCATACCTGGTTCCTTAGAGCAGATCATCGTGTATGACGAACCTTGCTTTGAGCAACGATGATTGTTTTTACCCCAGTAAGGAGTTTTCTTTTGTGTGTTTTCTTTCTTCTTGCATTTGTTCTATCTCCTTTTAGCAACTGCGATTGCAAAGAGAAGAACGTACTTCAGTTTCTATATACTTTCTTTATTGCAAGTTTTTTGTTTTATAAGTCTGTTTGTATTGTTCTCTACTTTGGAGTCTTTTCAGTTAGTTTGTATTTGCAAGTTTTACTTTTTGATCGGAAGTCTGTATTATGATTACACAAGACCAATAAGGACAGTAGTTGGCTCATGATCTTAGCTTGTTTCAAGCTTTGCGTCCATCTTTGGATCTTACTGGAACAACATAAACAAGACTGATAACTTCATTTGGACTGCATATGTGCATGCTTAAAACTTTACTTTCACTTTCACACTTTTTAGTGACTTATTACTTTCGAACCAAACACAAGCTTAAAGAAGTTAAATGACGCTTTGTATTTGGTTACTGTCATCTAAAAAATAATTTTAAAATATAAAAGTTAAAAATTGTGTTTGGTAAAAATAATTTAGAAAGTAAAATTTTATTAAAATTTTATAAAATATTATGAATGTCCACAATGTGTCCATAAATTTTGTGTCCAGTCGTATCTGACACTGTCACAGTCGTATCCCGAACCTTGGACATCCTCTCGGAGATGCTTCTCTTCCTCGGAAGCTCTGCCTTCACCCAGCTTCTGGCAAAATCCTCTCCTGGTTTTGACCTCCTCCAGCCAACAATCGAGCTAGGGTTTCCTCCGAGAAGCATACCTCTGACCCACTTCCGAAACCCGGTCCGCGTCGGCTCATTGTGTCTTGCCGTGTCCAACCCAACTCCATCCTGCGAACAACAGGCAGGGTAACAACACTAGGAGTCTTCGGGAGCGACATGACGGGGAAGGCGACACTGGTGCCGCCGTTGACTTCCCCTTCCGCCTCATCCCCGGTGCGTTCACCGCCCTCCTCCTCTCCCCCGCGACTGACCGCATCCCTCCCCCTCTCCTTCTCGACTTCCTCCACCACTCTTACTCCTCCCTCCGAACTCTAACCCTAACCTCCTCCTTGCCAAAACTTGCCACCTCGGCCTACTCAACGGCCTCCTCCAGCGCATGACCCAAACCCATCGGCAATCCCCAACCGAAATCGGTCAACTCCATCATCGAATCCTTCGAAGACAGGTTCGGGTCCGTGTCCGTATCCGCTGGAGACGAGGCCGATGAACTCGTCTGGTGCTTGGCTTCCTCGCGAAGAAGAAGAGGAAGAGGCGGTGCATGGGAGCTATTTCTTTTTTACTCGAGGAGAGAGAGAGAGAGAGAGAGAGAGAGAGCCGAGAGAGAAGGGGACCCGAAGGGACCCGCCACACTTTGGAAAATGGTGTTGGAAAAACATGTTTTTATTGTTTTCTAAAACCTGCTTTTAAACGTAGATCTCCGAATTTTTTTTTTTCAAAACATACTCTCGAATAAATGATAAACAAACGAAGTTTAAGGGTCCGTTTGGTTCACTGCAATAGAATCGAATAAAAAAAATTGTATGTTTTTTTTATTCGATTCTATTACGATTACGATTACATTGCAGTGAACCAAACGGATCCTAAATATGATCACACTCCGATGAGGCATATTGTCTTATTTAAGTCCGAGGTACCACCATTCAACATTGATCGAGTGCTAACTGATACTACTGGAAATGGGTCCTCTTTCCTCGGTGGCGATCCCCCAATTAGCTTCCGTAGAGGGTCTACGTAAAGGTTCGTGGACGCCGGAAGAAGACGCGATGCTGAGGAAGTGCATGGTGAAGCACGGAGAAGGAAGGTGGTCCAAAGTACCCAGAATGGCAGGTACGCAATTAACCCATGAAATTTCAGTACCTGAACCACTTTCGCAATATTATTAATTGATATCCGGTGAGAAGCTGACGATCGACTACTGCTAAAGGGCTCAATAGATGTCCGAAGAGCTGTCGGCTGAGGTGGCTCAACTACCTCTCTCCGACGATCAAACGAGGTAAGTTCGACGCCGAGGAGTTGGACCTTATCATCAGGCTGCATAAGCTCTTGGGCAACAGGTATTATACAGACCAAAATGGACAAAACTCCTCATTTTATGCTCAGTGTTAAATAAAAGTACTGTTTATATTCTGTTGTTGTTGGGTGCATGGATAAAAGTACTGTTCATTTTATGCTCATTATGTGACCCATATTCAATATCCTGGTTAAATTAGGTAACTGCCGAATAATAGCAATCTGGTTAATTTAGAAGATCTTTTCTACAATTAAGCAACTTTGATGGACGGTTGAGATTAGATCTATAGAAAAATTCGACCCATCTCCCTGCCTATATATTTGAACTCTAATTCCATCATTAGGACCGATAAACACAACATACGAAATAGGTCAAGAAAGAGAAGGCGTATTTCACATCTCACTATGGATTTTGGTATGTTTATGATTTATAGTAAGTGACTAATTTTATGATCATGATCCTATATCGAATTAGATGCTTGATTTTATGATCAAGATCCTATATCGAATTACATGTTTTAGGTTTACTTGTTCAAATTAAGATTTTAATTAACATGTGGTATCAGAGCCTTTAGTACAATCCACACAAATTCCAAAGTCAGTAAAATCGGAACTCGGAAGAATCTCATTTTTTACTAATAAATTAATTCATTCTTTGGATATATGACCCAGTCTTTTATGCCACAAGAAAGAAGAACTTTCATTCGTCATACTACGTTTCAAACCAACATTAGGATGAAATGTGACAAGAAGAGATTCAGAAAATGAATTATCAAGATTAATTTGATATAAGCCATTGACTAAAAATTCCGAACCTTCAGAATCATTATTCTTGAATAAATTGAAACAACCACTACCTATTTGTAATGAGAAGTCAGCCTTATCAAGTTTAGACATGGAGATTAAATTACGAGAAATTGAAGGAACATAAAGAGTTTGATCTAAATCTAAGTGTGAACCATAATCTAATACTAAACTAAAAGTGCCAATGGCTTCTACGAGAGCTTTTACTCTATTTCCCATATAAATGTAGTCTTCATTTGGATTTGTAGTTTGGGTTGTAAGGAATCCGTGCATAGAGTTTGAAACATAGAACCAGAATCAATCCACCAAGTATTAGAATGTGCTTCAACAAAATTTGATTCAAAACATACAAAAGCCAAATGCTTACCCTTCTTTTCGAACCAAGCTTTGCATTTCAAGCAATCTTTCTGAATGTGTCCAGTCTTTTTACAAAAGTGGCACTTATCGTCCTTCTTAGCTTTCTTTGGTGCGGGTCGATCAGACTCATTGGACGGACCATTCTTAATGCCCTTCTAATTTTTTTTTCGAATTTATTCTTCCCATTTCCATGAACCATGTAATTTGCTTGAGCAACATGACTATTCTGCTGCTTAATTCGTGCATTTTCCTGAACTAGCTTATTGGTCAATTCATTCACATTCCACGTATCCTTAATCGTATAATAATAAATTTGAAAAGGACCATATTGCCGAGGCAATGAGTTTAGGATAAATTGGACTAGGAATCAATCAACCACTATCATGCCCAATTTATCTAATTTTGTAGCCAGATTAGTCATGTCAAGTACATGTTGTTGAATGGTTTTTGTTCCATCAAAACGGGCTGTTGAAAGTCCAGCCATAAGTTTTCCAATAATTTCTTTATCAACAGTCTTAAAGTGCTCAGTTACTATATATAAGTATTCCTTAGCTGTCTCAATTTCTTTAATGGAAGATTTGATGTTGGTAGTAGTGGTTAAGCGCATGAATTTCAAGCACAATTTGTTGGCTCTAGTCTATGTGTTAAAGACCTTAGCCTCATCTGCTGTGGACGAAGTCGTAAGATCAGCAGACTTGTCCACAACAACTGCTGAATCAATGTCAAGAACCCCCAAATAAAATTTAACATGCATACTACAATTAATCTTTGAGTTATAAAAACTATAATGAACGAATATGAGTAAGATTTATACATAAATAAGTGATCAAATTATCAATCAATCAAGCATGATATCTGTGGATATCCTATACTTGCTTAATTACAGAAATAAATCAACTTCTTAATGTTTATTTTACTAAGTCTATGTTCGTGAAATTAGCAACGAAAAAATTAACCACGTTGCTAAAATGTAAGGATTTAGCAACGACTTCAGAATTTTGTTGCTAATACTTTAGGTTACTCACCTAAAACAGCGGGTCCAGCAATGATGAAAATTCGTTGCTAAAATCTTCAGCAACATATTTTGTACTTTTAGCAACAAAATTTTTTGCTGCTAAAAATTTGTTTTTTTCTAGTTATAAAAAGCTTTTTTCTCTTTCCTCGACCCCCCTTATATAGGCGGTAATATGTTTCTTCTGATAACAACGACGTTCGTTTTGAATCAGGATCCGACTCGATCCATGTAACGACAAAAGATGACGACGACTCCTCGTTTGTTGAGCCTCTTTATCTCCTCTGAACTGTTACCTCGGACTCCGTGTCAACTGATGGCTCAGAATCCCAAGAGATTCCCTCATAGATTAAACCAAATCTACTCATTTATGATCTGACAGCCTGACAGAACCGACTATACGACAACATATCTTTGTGATATCACTCATATGCAACCAAAAGTGCTCGACCATGCTTCTAGTTCAAAATATTCCAAACTTGTCATAATAAGTTCATATAAATGAAATCCTATGAGATATAATTATTTAACTAATGTTGTATAATATTATCCAAGCTAAGTAAATTTGATTCCAAACTAAATTTAAATCAAATTTGTAGCCTTTTATGTATAGAATTATTCATATAAATGAAATCCTTATCAAATAATATCTCATGATCCTAATTCACTTAAAGAAGCCTCAATAGAAATCTAATTATAATATGGATAAAGACATAAATAGGAATCTTAATCCTAATATACTTCCTAGTACATGTATTTATCTATATTTAATAGAATCCTAACCCATATAGTAATTCTAGTCATAATAAGTTCATAATAGATAAATTTACCTAATCCAATCCTATTAAGAATATGATATACATGATAACATGGCTATAGGCTACATAATTCCTAAACAAAAATTAAAATCGTATAACTAATAATCATAAAGACATATCAATTTAAAATTAATAAAAAGTAATTATGATGATAAAAATATCATTATATGAATGATAGTACAGGATATGAGCCATAGTGCTCATTTTCCTACATGAACTATGCACATTTGGACCAATAGCAATAGAGTGTACTAATGGACATGGGTGCACATGGGATGTGAAAGTCTATTCCTATTGTTCCATATGTGCATGACTCATGTAAGAAAATGAGAACTATGGCATATCCTGTTTACCCATATATGAAATATAAGTTACAATTTTCTAAGTATATATGATGTTTAAAATTATAAATAAATTAAAAGTTACACCCACAATAATTTAATTACCATTATTATTATTATTATTAAGTTATATTTATTTCAATTATTAACTAAAATTTTCTAGTAGCAAATGCTATAAGTAACGAGGTGTTTACCCACTTACACTCGTCCTTAATGTGCAACATCTTGAAGTCCGTTCCATGTTCTACAAGAAATTCTCTACCTCTTTAGCATCTTCCACCCTGTTGAAGAATTTCCTATCGAGGATCTTCCTTCTTGGTGCCTTCTTACCTGAAGGTCCACCATTTGCTATGACCTTCTTCAAAATGACAACTTTAATATTGAGTTCTTCGCACTCTCGAACAAGGTCTTTAACTTATACTAGTCTTGGACGCCATACATGGTCTTCAATCTCTTCACGTTATGTCTTGAGCTAAGGATCTTATCCTCAACTATGGATCAAATCTCTTAGATTTGATCCAAAATATTTTCATGGACGAAGCAACATCACACACTAGTCATTCGTTGTCATACCCAAAACCAGAATACTAGATAACATGAGTGATACTAGGCCAAATGTATCTCAGAATACTCTAGTACCCCTAAGATGAAGTCATGACTGTTTAAGACAAAAGATTTACTCTACAATCATCGATCAATACTAGGTCGAACAATCCTAGGTGTCTTAATCACTAGCAAACAATCAAACAATCAAACTACAAAATGTATGATCACCAGACATATAATAGAAAAGTATCCCAAATTATAGATATATAGATGATCATGCAGATAGTAATACAAAATGATATACTAGCAAGACTATACAATCATACATGATTATGTCCAGTTGCAGTCTAGAATATACACAATCATGCTACCCTCAGGCATGAACGTAATCCCAGCACAAAATTTAACACATGCTTGATGGCTAAATAACTCAAAAAAAAAAAATAGAATTAATAGTAGAAGATGAGACATAAACCCACTCAGGTGCTCAAGTGGTGGTCCTTCAGATGCTGATCATTGAGAAAAATATATGATAGATTCTTAGGCTCCACTACGAGATCTCACCATACAAAACTAGTAGAGTCAATCCCATATAGCAACTACCACAAGAAAGTCTCTATCGTGTACTAAAGCCAGCATAGAAACATATAAAATAAAATTAGTAAAGAAATAACAATAAAGAAGAGAACTAAGAAAGCAATAGTAATCTAGAACAATAATATAAACCATCCATCAACCTAGCTCATTCAATCATGAACTACGACTTGATAACATTAACTAACTAGGGTTGTCACAACCCTGATTACTATCACGTACAATTGAGGTTCCTAAGAAAACACGCATTATAGTTTATCCAGGCTATCTAGACGAACAGTAATCAGTAGCATATATGCACCACTCTTGGTGAGCTAATAATAACTAGTATAATATTTCATCACTCGATGGTGAGCTGGAAGTGTGTCCCTCATGACGGAGATCTCCAAATCCATAAATGTGCCAGAAGAACGGAATTGCATGCAACCTAAAAATGTCCCATTCCAATGAAGCTAGGTGATCATTCTAGTTATTATTTCTTTAACATTTTTATTTGAATTCTTGACCGTAGGCATTCGTGAAATCCATCCTACATGTGCTTGCCCTCGGGTAAATGCAAGAATCAATAATATTGTATCATTCACAATTAATAGCATGAGATATTCTAGGAACCCAACTTGATATAATTACCATATACTGGAGTGAGCTGCGATGAGACACTTAAAGCATCGATACAATATCAATATGGTAAAATATAATGCAATATGGTATAATGCATTGCATGTTGGATGTCGTCATAGATGATATTGTTGCCCGGTAATAGGCGACTAGTCATAATAGTACATAGCCATAATCATGCTAACTCCATGCAATATAGAAATACCACAGATGATAGCTACGTATCTGAACAATTCATCATAATACCAAAGTGCGAGTATGATCCAGCATATGAGAATATAACGATAGTATAAAAGGGATACACACATGCTAAAAGGGATACACACATGCACGGGACACGGGTACCGGCATAGTCAATCCATACATTAATTACTTGTAAAAGAATCATGCTTAAACACTATGTATATTAGAAATCCAAGAGAAATCAATAAGAGATATGTATCAAAAAATTATCTATATTTCCAACAAAATTGAAATAAATATGATACAGGAGATTGGACTGCCATCTCATGAAATTGTACACACCCTCTCATATATGCCAAGATACGGTGTGCCAATTTAATTGTATTGTCAATCGTCAATTGGGTTTGCATGAAGTCAAATCGAAAAAATCAAAAAAATAGGGACTGCACAACCCTTACTTCGCTGGCAGTACTAGGAAGTATTTTTTCTTGAAAACTAATGTATCGTATGAGACTCCTCGTGCGATCTCGATCCCGCAAAACGAGGGAATCTCAAAAACTAATAAAGCCATCAATAACCGAATCTATTACTGTCATCATGGCCCAGTACCAATAATCAATGACTCATCTTGCAAAAATATATTGTCCTTGATTATGGTACTGAAATTACAAAAACCCAAAAAAAATTTATACAATAAATACTCGCATATCCGTATACGAATACCGATACTGTGAGGCGAGCCTCACATTTGTAGAATTCTTCTAGCCTCGCGTTTCTCTTCTATACAAAGCCCATGCCCATCCTTATGTTCATCTAACCGTCCTCTAAGATCTCGAGGCGTTTCGCATGACAACAACGTTACACTCTATCCTAGGCTCCTTGCTCTTGCCCCCCTCTTGTTGTTCTTTTCCTTAGCCAACATGTATGAGTCTCTGCTGGATGTTCTCGGATGTCTATATGTCACCAACTGAACGTGGATCTAATACTAACCGTCACAAACATAATATTTTACATACATCTCGGTTCGTGTGGCACACAAACTTTCTTTTCGAAAACCCGTGCAAATCCTTCCAAACACTTTATTAGATTGTTAAGGCAAGAATAGAAAAATATGGAGCAAAAGAGATAGGAAATTGATAGTTGAAAACTTTCACTATGCTAGAGAAGAAAACTTTTAGGTACCAACTTATATTTCCTACATATTATACTAAATATCAACATCTAACTGTTAAGGTTCTAGTATATATATATATATATTAATACCAACCTTTCAAAATATCTTGTCCTTTATAAAGGGTAGGAATCCTAGTTAAGCTTATACATGCAATTAATAGTTCAAAAAGTGTTCAAGGAGAATATCCAAAGAATCTTTGGATGGAATCCATGCAATTATAGAGTATTGAGAATACTTGTCTTAAATGAGCTTCTTCTGGCTTGATATGTTGTTGCGTAAATATAAATCTTGTGCATGACCTGATGCAAGTTTTTGTGCCTCTGAGTAGGTGGTCTCTGATTGCTGGTAGACTACCTGGGAGAACGGCAAATGATATCAAGAACTACTGGAATACTCATTTGAGCAGAAAACAACCTGAAGCTAAAGATGAGGAGGCACAGAAGTACACTTCTCCTCTTCTTGTCAAGGTCTTGAAGCCCAAGCCACAGACCATCCCTCTGAACTGGAGATGGACAAAGGAGGTTCCCTGCAAGTCCCAAGGTGGAGAGCATGCTGTTGTTCCGATACAATCGTTGGAGAATCATAGCATAGCATGCGTAGAAACTGTACTCAACTGCAAGGACCTGAGCCCGATAGTTTCTAACATTGAGCTAGGAGATATAGAAGAGGTTCAGGGCATGCTCGGGGCGGCGGCGGCGGAAGCAGTTGATCATCTGAGACAGACAGATGGACGGTCGGCCATCGGAGGAGGACCCGTTGGATTTGGATGGGAGGACTTGAATTTTGATCTCAACCTTTGGGAAGATTTCGGAGCTACCATGATGTCATGAACATATTTATATTCTTGTTATATAATAATAAGCAAATCCTTCCTTTTCTTCATTCTATGCTCATCTGATGTTAACCAATGAACAAATATTATTGTATTATTGTAAGCGAGCATTTGGTACGCAATATATTTTGTTTTTGATTTCCGAGGAAATTTTTTTTCGACTATATATAGTATTTCGTGTACCAAACATCCTCTTAGTGTTCAAGTAACAAAACATGGAGGGAAACACAAGAACGAACCTTCGGAATTGAGAACTAGATACATGAATGGCGAGGTCTGACCTGGCGAATAAGCTCCACGAGGATCTTAGAACGAAGGCGAGACTTTGCTCCAACGTTCATTTTCGTACACCTTAGAGGGTGTTTATTTTCACTCCCAAGGTTGCACTTCCAATTCATTAATTAATTAATTAGAGCATGTAATTAGTGGTTTATAAGATTTTTTTTTTTTTTTTTACTATTAGTGGTTGTATGTTTATTTTTCAATGTTTAACTAGATATCAATTTACTTTTGTACCACTATGATCAAGTATTCTCAAATAAAAATATTTTGCTAATACTATTTCGAAAAATTATTCACAACTCTAAATTGAATTTATATCAAAATATCTTGATTAAAAATAAAATTAAATGTCATATTCCTAGAATTTATATCACCATTGTTAAAGATATAAAAAAAAAATACTAAAATTTCCAAGTGTTAGAATGGTCTTTTTTTTTTATCTCCAATTAGAGGTTGGACTGTAAATAAAGCATAAGGATATAAAAAAAAAACATGTTTTGTGAGTCCACATCTAATTAATCCAATTAGTATTTCATTTGTACTTAGAAACGTAAAAGACAACCTCCATCTTTGCAAAATTGTGAAGAGCTAGAGATTCACGAATATAATTCCAATGAACCCTCTCATAGTTTTTTTTTTTTTTTTTAATATAAATCTAGCTTTAGCAAAAACCACTTTCACGTTAATGAAACATGGAGAGATCATCCTTTCCCCCGTTTATTAATTCTATTAAAAAAACAAATAACAAATAACCTATTCTTTGTTTCTTTTAAACCTAAAAATGGTCTCTTCAGCCATGGTATATCCCTATCATCCATGCATATTTGCCTAACAGCTAGCTTAATGGAAACCTACATAACCTTTATTTTTGTGTGCGTGCACGTGATGTTGAATAGCACAAATGTTTGTAATCAGTGAACGGTTCTTACAACACTACACTAGTATTAAATAAAAATGGAATGGTAGATTAACCATTCCAAACCTTATAGTAATTAATTGCTTGTGTACAACAGACTTGATGTTCACATAGAAACAACAAAAATCCTAGAGGAACTCATGAGTTCTTAATTTTTTTAAACTCGACAACGAATAGTCGTTGGATTACATAGATCTCATCTCTTGATTTTTTCCAAGAGTCTAAACAGAAAAATACAAGGAGGCCAAAACAGAAAAATAAGTCCACGTATCACATCCCTATTGCAAGTTTGTATTTTGAGTTCTTATTTGAATTTCTGTAGTCAAACTGTACAAACAATAAGTCTTGTTCAACATGCATTCATACATACTGTAACACACAATGACTAATTAACTATGATTCACTCATCGAACATATAGTCCAATATTCCATTGTATTATTCAACAATATGTAAGAGTGCATATTCAAGTCCAAGCCAATTAGCTCATGTGTTTGCAAGAAAAACAGTACATTTGAGGTTAAATTCCTGCTTGCGCTACTGTTGGGCAATCTTCTTTTATGTCCTGGCTTGATGTTACTCCTCTTTATCTCCTCCTCGTCGCCATCACCAGTAACTAGACGAGTGGCCTGGACATCAGGTTCTAAGCCACCGGCAGGGGTGTACCTCCTTCTTCTCCAACAGCTCCGGATGTTGTCAAGCGGAACATGAGAATCAATCCACATATAATTTTCAGCAATCACCTTGAATCCCGGGAAGCTGCAGTCTGACTGATTAATTTGCACGCATAGCTAGTCAGCCTCTCCTTATGAGTGCAGAGTCAAATTTCACAAGAAGTTGATTATCTAGATTTGTTCCCTTATGGCAAACGCGTTAGATAAAATGTTAAACAGTAAGGAGAAATGTAACCAGAAATAGAAATGTAGTACTCAATGGGTTGCTGAACTGGAATCACACTGGGGAGAGAGATCACAGCATGCTGCAGTGGTTTTGTTCATTTTCTTGTTCCTTCCCTGCCAGTGCATATAAACCTGCATTCATGACAAAAGCTCGTTTCCTGTTCTATTTAAGAACTTGAATTTACTGGAGTATCAATGTAACGATCAACCTATAATACTGTCGGAATTAGAAGAACATCGAGTTGTTTGCTCCAAGAAAGTAACCTATGCCATTGTCTTAGGAAGAAGCCCTCTAGATAAAGGTGTAGACTCTCTGACTCCCAACCGTAGGACTGATCAAGATAAACAACATTAAGGCAAGAGTTAAACTTTTGAGGAAAGAAGAATGCACCATACTAACCAACACCCTGGAGTGAGTGTGCATTTCTGTACAAGCAAAAGTTGAAAACACAATGCTGCATGTTATCATATTTCAGCATAAAATCCAGAGCTGTGTGGACATGGTGGGTGTCATAGTTTGCAAGAGCTTACGTATGCACACTGTATAAACAGGGCCGGTCCATGGCGAACGCCCATGTCCCCACAAACCATGAGGGCCCAAAAAAAACAGTTTAAAATAAATATATTAATAGTTCTTGTATCTCAAATAGAACTAGTATGTACCATGGACCCCCTTTAACACAAAACAATTGTGGTTGTTATGTTAGACTTGTATACTAGAAGTCCTTAGTTCAATTCTTGGTGGTGGTCTTTATTTTTTTTTTTTAGTTTTTTTATATTATGTATGGGCTCCATTTTGAAAGTTCGTCTCGAACCCACATGAGCTCAGGGCCGGCCCTGTGTATAAACAGAAGAGTAACGGCTGCTATTGTTTTTCGGCATGCATGAGATCCCGTGTTGATCGATACAAGAAGGCAAGAGTGTTGATCGGTAGAAGAAGGAAAAGAGAGGACAAACAACCAGTGCATGCAGAGTCAGAGTTGAAGGTAATACTCTGTAAAGTTGAAGCTTAGAAGATATTTCCTTCTTTCAATTAAAATTATGGTATCCAACCCCAACCCCTCCCCCTCCCCCTCCCTTTTTTTTGTGTTGCCTATTATTATCAGCTTTTCTATTAATCACCTGGCCCTGCATCCTAATGATTTTACCAATAAACTCCCTATGCAATACTAACACTTTTGGATGCAAAAGTATGACTAGAAAAAATTAACATTCCATCTAGATATCTGACTTAATATTTACTGCTAATTCAACAGCAAACTTGTATTGTTACAACTATCACCGGAATATTCTTCAAGTTGGACCTTCCCATCATCTTCATAGACATGATATACCATTCATTATTATTGCTAAAAACCCATCTTGCGTGCACAAAAAAATGGATTGGTATGAATCTGACACAATGACATGGACACAGCATCTACTTTTGTGTGTCCTAGTGTATTTATTGTCCCAGTCATCTTCATAGAGATGATATACCATTTGTTGTTATTACTAAAATTCTATGTTGAATGGACACAAAACTGACACGGTACTTATCGGAAACAATGACATGGACACGGCATCATTTTTGTGTCCTAGAGTATTTTGGAGTGCACAGTGTTGTGTCCAATACATGTCTGACACGACGTGGCACAGGCATGACTTTTTTTGGAGTGTCCGTGCTTGCTAGGGGAGCAACCTAGTCAAACATGATTAAACGAACCATAATGAGGTAGATAGTCACTTTGTTCGAGAAAGACTTGGCCTGAAGACCTTGTGCTTGATATTCATATCTTTGGATCAACAGCTCGCCAAATTAAGCTGGGAAGTCATTAGTTAGGTGATTGCTGGTTACGGTATAGTGGGGAAATCGCATGATCTCATCATGCAATCTATCAGAACCCCTTCCTTTGCTATTCTTACCAATGGTTCTCCTTCGCGAACTTTCTTTTCTAGTCGGAGGGTTCGACAAGGTTGTCCTGTCTCTCCGTATCTGTTCATTATGTGCGGGAACTTTTATCTACTCAAATTAGGATCATGGAGGACAATGCACTCTACTCTGGTGTTATGATCAACAGAGGGTCTAAAGTATACTCCCATTTACTCTTTTGCCGATGATGTGCTACCCTTCGGTTGATGTACCATTCATAACTTCATTCAGATCAGGAATATCCTTTCTACATAACATGGACGGGACAACAAATCAACTTCGAAAAACCTGCCATATTCTTCTCTCGTCACCTTGACATGTTTATGAGGCAGATCTTTCTCGACATTCTTTGTGTTAAGCCTATGGAAAGTTCGGATAAATATATTGGCCATCACCTCCTTCTATCCAAAAAACGAGCCTCCACCCATGAAAACCTCATTAATCCTGCATGTCCAAACTCTCTGGCTGGAAGGGTAAATGTTTATACCATGCGGGTAGAACTGTTCTAATCAAATCTACTCTCGCCTCCATCCCCACTTATTACCTGTCCTCATATCTCCTTCCAGAACAAACCTTGACAAAACTCAATCAAATACAGAAAAGATTCTGATGGGGAGGTTCGGAACAAAGCAGGAAGATACACTTAACGGCTTGGCACAATTTCACTGTCCCCAAATTCAGAGGTAGGCTTGGCATCCGAGATATGTGGACTGTCAACATGGCTATGATGATGAAATTGGCATGGAGGTTTCTCACCTGTCCAAACTCAGAATGGGTCAAGCTTCTCAAAACCAAATATCTCAATAACAAAGATTTCTGGTAAGTGAATACTTCACCCACAGTATCGTGTGTTTGGGATAGTATCCTCCGTAGCAGGGACTTTCTTTTCAACAAGATACTCTGGTCGGTCGAAGATGGATCCACGATCAAGATTTGGACAGATCCTTGGGTGTCCAACATGCCGAACTTCAGAGTATCGGGTATTAATCGAAGCAATCATAAAGTTTATTGGGTCAGTGACTTGATCCTGCAACCAGATAACTGCTGGAACGAAAATCTTATCAAAGAAACATTTCCTGAAGTTTAAGCCTACGCTATCATCCAAATACCTTTATCCAGCTCCATGAGGGAGGACAAATTGAACTGGATTCACACCAGAACGGGGTTTTTAACATAAAGTCTGCGTATCGGTCGATCCAAGATAATGTTGCTACTTCAATGGTGAGCCCGGAAGTTGAACAAAGAACATGGAAGAAACTATGGAGTCTCAATTTCCTCTGTCCCAGAGTCCAAATGTTCACTTGGAGGCTGCTGACGAAGTCCTTACCAACGGGGGAAAGCATTCACAAACGGATCCACCATTTCAATTCAACATGTTCACTATGCAAGGTACATGTCGAGTCTTTAGATCACCTGTTTCTACATTGCCCAATTTCAGGTGTAGTATGGACGATAACGCATGAAGTTCGAGACCTCCTCCATCCGGGGATCACGATCTTTGAGCTGTTACATCGAATCATGTCCGAAGGAGACCAACATACTATTACCAGATGCCTTTATCTTCTGTGGAGCATGTGGAAAGCCAGGAACACTGCTATATTCAGAAATTCACCATTCAACCCAGAGCTCACAATCAAGGCAGGTCTGCGGTTAGAAGAAAAGTACAATCAACCTACATCTGGTCATCTCCTACCAATTTCTGCACAACATCAACAACATGACCAGGAGAGCTGGACACCTCCTCCCCCGAACAGCTGGAAAGTCAACTTCGACGGTGCGTTCTATGACGGCTATATGGCAGGAGCAGCAGTTCTCCGGGACGAAGTAGGACAGTTCCACTGTGCTTTATCTCTTCTGCAAATGGGTGGTTCACCGCTGGAATCTGAGAGCTTGGGGCTCCGCTTGGCATTTGAGCTTCTAAATCCAAAAACATCAAGAATGCTTCCATCGAAGGTGATTCCAAAGCCCCTCATTGATGCTATTAATCACACAGATTACGACATCCTATGGCAGGCTCCCCATGCTATTGAGGAGGGAAGAGAAATACTCAAAACCAACAGTGGTATCTCATTCACGTATGCTCCAAGGATTTCTAATGTTCATTAGCTGCTTATGCTATGAATTTTAACAAATTATCAGTTCGGTGTATTCACAATGAACCACCTTCTTGTATCTTGGAACATATCACACAGGATATGGCCAAACTCTCTAATGTTGCTCTTTAAATGAAGGTTCTTCTTATTTGCAAAAAAAAACAAAAAAAAACAGCTCGCTAGCATTTTTATCAAGGGCAGACATGGACCATGGATCCAATTTTTATTGAGCAAGCTCAACAAACAAAATACATATGCCTCACTCATGTGGGGGTTAATAAATTTGGACTAGAAGGCTAACAGGAAGCTTTGGCATGGGTTTTGAAATGGAAACCCAACAACTATAGGTTACCAGACTGAATCAAAAGCATCTGGTTCTACTCTAGTATTGGTTTAACAACTAGACTTCGGTTATAAAGGCAAAAGTCTTATTTTAGAAATCTAACAAAGTCTAATTAAGGATTTTGTTATGAAGCGAATCGATATAGAAACAAGTTCCTCCTCTGTTCCTCTATTTTCCATTCACTTCTTATCCTAAAATGTAGATCTCAACATCACTGCCTTGCCTTATCAGTTACTAGTTCTCAATGCTGAACTTAGGGAATTGAATATGGTGGTTATTCTAATTGTAAATATTAAAGTAATAGTTTATAGGATCCACGTGATCTTTGTCAATCTCTGAGAACACTACATCTTCATTGTGAGGAATCCTTATTTGATGATGAGTATCTATTGCATTGGTTCTAGCATGAAAAAGAACTTTAGCAGATATGTTAAAGATTGACATAGAAATGGGGTAGAATACTTGTGGATTGTATATTACATAGAGCATTATAGATGTAGTACAACTGGAGATAGAACAATGTAATTAAATTTTGTATTAGGGGGATAGGTATTTAATTTATTAGTGCATATGGTATCCCATGTAGGAGTACATGAAAAAAAATAATTAATTGAACTCACGAACAAATGTAAAATATTATTCAAGGGATATCAAGAGGGAAAAGGTTATAACTGGAGTATGGAAAAGATGGTAATGATAATGATTTAGAGTGCATAGAGGTCATAGATAAATGAAGGGGGAGATAGGATCCTTGATTTTGCACTGACCTATAGTCTTATAAAGATGCATACTTTTTATGCAGAGAAGAATATTTAATTCTAGTCGGAAGAGAAATAGGGTTGAATGCATGTAAAGATTGCAAAGTTACACCAAGAGAGAACTTGATCATGTAACACAGCTCAATGCTATAAGATATTATATTGAAGAAAGGAAGAGAAAAACTAGGTAAACGAGATGAAGTACTAGATGATAAACCTAAAATGAGACTAACTTGATTCTCTTTAAAGATAAACTGGTAAAAGAAGAGAGATGGTACATATAAAAGTAATCTTTGAACATCTTATTCCGCTGTTGTTCACTCAACCAGGTGCTCACTTCCTTGGATGGGATGTACTCTACTCTCGGACTAATTGTCTTTTTGAAGGAGCAAACTCTGACCCATCCCTTTCCTTTGTTGTTCACTCGACCAGCGCTTACCAGCCTCTTGCATCAGACTGCCCTGCATATGTTAACACCTTTTCTGTCTCTTATAGATATGCTGCTACCTGCTATCATTAACAAACTCTCCTTCAAGTCATATATTTGTGATTTATGAATAAATTGTCGGTTGAAAATAGCTAGCCATGTCATTTTTAGTTGGTTGATTGTAGTTGTTTTTCATTTGTACTTCCCTCTTATCAAACACATTGTTCTACCATCGTGAGTTGGAGGGAAGTCCCACATGGGCCTAGATTTAGGGTTTCGAACTAGATTTTTGATGAGTTTGATTGGGTTTTGATGATTTCGATGGATCTTGTGGATGATTTTGATGGATTTTTGATAGAATTAGGGTTTTGAAGAAAGGGGGATGTAAATTAGGGTTTGGGGAAGGGGAATTTGGGAATTGGGGTTTAGAAAGGATGGGATACTCTGATACCATGTTAGAATCAGAAATGGAATAGAATGGAGTGGATGGATCTACATCGGCTGAAGCCGGGTATATATACTCCTATCAGCCGGCAGCAGTCTCGTCGTGTGGCCGATGTGGGACTATACATGATGTATGTCCCTAACAGTCATTGAGTCGGTCATGGTTTTCTTCTAAGTTCACAAGGGTGACAAAAAACTCTGATACTCTATTGAACATGACATCTGTGATGCCCATAGATTCTAAATGGCAGCTATACAACTCACTTAAAAGGGCTGTGCTCCTATAAAGAAATCTACAGAAGTATTACACTAGAATTTAGAATTCTCAATTTAAAGCATTTCCATAGAGGTGACCCTGTAAAGTAGTCTATTGATCTATATACTAGAAATTTAATTCAAAAGCAGTTCCATAGAGGCATTTTTTGTATTTGATACAACTTCCTAATACAGTCTTTATAAAACACGTCGTCAACTTACTAACAATACAAATAATACCCGACTTAGGAACATCAATTCCTGGCTACGAGGAAATAGCAAGCGAAGAGGAAATACGAAGAACCCAAGAGGAAAGACAAAAGGCATTCAGATAGTAAAAAAAATTAGTAGTTAGCACCATGCTTGTGCTTTCTCCTGATTGAACAATACATCACCGAAATTTCTGATTCACTAAAGACATAATTATGACTTCATATAAAGCTGATGAACTACTATAAATTAGTTGTCGCAAATAAACAATCAGTGACATTAAAAAATGTTTAGAGGCTCACTTAAATGACAAATAAAATCAATGCATGTAGAGTCATCTTAATGTGCAATTGTCCAAATATATTATTGATGGTAAAGAGCTAAAAAGAGTAACGAAGAAAGCATTATTTGTAATTCAATGAAATTAAGAGTGCATGTGCTCTGAAGAGAGCATACCAAGATGTAAGTTTCAAAAGCAAAATCATGGAAAATGTTAATGAACAACTCAAGGCTTGAAGCACTGCTCATATATCAAAAAACAAATTAGTAAGATTGGAAAAAAAATCATATAAAGAAGAAAATGAGACAGAATGTTTTTATATTTTTCATTTCAGAAATCTAATTGGAGTTTCTAATTTGAAACAATTAGATAGCACTGTTTAAGCATGTATTTGACAGACTAAACTTTATGTTGTACTCACTAGTTCTGGCAGAGGGAGGCAACAAGCTTGAGGCAGCAACTACATATCTTACAAACATATCAACGGTATGATCCTTTTACCTATATCACAGCAGAAGAATGCATTCCATCAGAAAATTGATCAGGTGGACAAGATACCATAAATTGTGTTCTATCAATGCTGTATTGAAACTTCTTTGGAAATTCAATATAATTTACAGTTCATAAAGCTGATACACGGGTTGCTACAACAAAGACGGAAAAAAAAGGCTAATGAGACACTACACACAGAAATCTAATCGAAGGATTAGCAATTGTTCATGATTAGCTTAGCCATCATCACATCATCTTCATCTAGGACTTCTCCCATCAAAATGGGGTCATCTATGGAGCATAAAAAAGCTCCATAATACATTTGACAATGTTTTTATTTATGACATGCTGTCAACCTCACATCAACCATGTATGTTGGTGCCAAATGTTGGGCGTGTCGCGGAAGCGTTTCCCAACCCACCTGAGATAACCAACCAATCTACGAACACCAAGCACAGATGAAGACAAGTATATGGCGGTGACTACGTCACCTGGACATATCCCAACCTTTATAGCTCAGATGAAATTACAATATTGCAAAAAACTAAAGTTGAAATCCTTTGCCCTAATAGGTTCAACCCCCTCACCACACTCAAGAAGGGACGACAAAGATTACAATTGAAATCACTCAACAACCCGTAGCAATTTTTCTAACCGAAGTTGCCAACTCCTCGGTTAGATCTTTTCTTCCTTCTGTCTTGTATGGAGAAGAACCCTAAGAGCAAAGCACGGACTTTCTCTTAGATTTCCTGTGGAGGAGCACCACGAATCTCCACATTTGTGCATCCATCCTCCTCCTATATTTATAGGATAAGAAATCATATTTTAGGTCATAATAGGATTTCCTAAATAGGAAACACTAAAATAAGAATCCTATTACACCTAAAATAGTCCAACACCAATTATGGACGTTCAAATATGGTCAGAATAAATATTTGATACAAATTTGAAATCTAATCAAATCTTACATTTAATGTAGATTTTTAAATTATATCAAATCAAATCTTTGACCATAATTGGGCTACAAAATTTATCAAATCCAGACTGGACCCCAACAATCTCCCCCTCTAGTCTGATGAGAGGGTGGTGATCCCATAGCTCCTCAACTGGACTTCATGCATGTCGTCCCGCGACAGAGTTCCTGCTCCCTCATGCCATCGATCTCTGATCCCCCTGAGCTGCCTTGTATCTTCTGTCGTCTCCAGCTCCTTGACCGTCACGTCGACGCTAGCTGTCATGCGTAGCACCTCCTGCACTACTGGAATCCTGCCGATATCGATGACACGGCCAAGACTGAAGTCCCTGACTTTCAGCCCCACCGTGAGTCTCAGCTGCTTGTCCCCGACTTCCTACTTCCACCAAAATGTGTTAACGTTCTGACGAGCTTCTTCATCCTTGGCTGGCCCAACCAAGCTGACGGTGCGATTCTTCCGAAATTATGTTATTGCCGCCACAAGAGCCCAGTCGGTAGCAAGCCGCATAAAAGGAAGAAATGCAGCTAGCACGCTGCATGAACAAGGACGACTCAGCACGCGACGCAGGATGTTCCTCCTCGTCTTTTGGATTAATCCTTGTCGAACGTTCCTCGTCGCCTGGATCGGTTCTCGGTGAACCGTCCTCATCTCCTGGATTAGTTCTTGACAAGGAACCGTCGCATAAAGTGACATTCTTTACCAATGACGGGTATTATGATATCCTTCCATGCTCCATCATGAGCAACACGAGCGAGGGCAAAACCTGCAAAAAGAAGACACGTATCAGTCCCAGTGAAGATCGCATACAGGCACAAACTGCCGCATACGGCTGTTTCGGCATCAGCGACGTACGACCGAGCCTGCGCGCACAAGCAAGAGGAGATCTCATCCATGCGGTCAAGCCAGAGATAAAGCTCTGCACGCATGAAGCATACGACCTCCCACCCATGCGACCACGCTAAAGCTCGACGCACATGTTACAGAGGAGTGCTCGTCCACACGACAGAACTCTGTGAAAGAGGTCTGCGCATGTCCAAGACGAGTCTCCATCCAGACGGTAGAATCTCCCAAAGGGCCTGCGCGCATCCCTATAGCAGGATGGTGTACTGGGGCCTATTCCTCCACAGCACAGCATGAGAAGTACAATACTGTCCTACCTCCAACCAAAACATCTGGATCGGGGGGGGCATGGATCGAAACCGTCCTTGATCAACCCCTCGACGAAAAGAGCCTCAGCCTTCAGCATCCCTCACAGGAGAAGGAAAGAAAGCAAAGAGATAAAGTTCTCTCTCTCCTCCCCAACGCCTATTTTATAGGCCTCAAAGTCGTGTGAAGATATCGAGGCAATGAACCAAGCAGTTATGAGGATGAACCTAACGCCTCGATTCGCGGGGTCTACTTTAATCTCCCTGTAAATGGCGGCCTCTCGGGCCCGGCGTCAGGAGATGGCGCAGAATCCCGAAGGAGATCCACTAAAAGATTATAACAAATCCGTCAGTTAATGACGATTTGACAGCCTGGAAGTGCTCGTCCATGCGGCCTAAAGCCCATGCGGCCTAAAGCCCATGCGGCCCAACGTCCATGCGATCCAACGTCCATGCGACCTTCCAGCCATGCGGCCAAAAGTGCTTCTTCCTCCATGCTTCTTATTCAATGTATTCCAAACTTATCGGTTTGAAAACCTTGAAGGGAGTCTTGTAGAAACATGAAAAATATGCATTCATGCAACCCTGTGCCCCAAAACAAAACTCAGAAGAGATCAGGCCGCAGAGTCTCCATGCGGCCAAAATAAAAAGATGACATCCATGCGTCTCAATCAGCCAAAGCAGCTTGACCGCAGAAGGACCTAACGTGGCGTCCCGTCAGCAGGATCGTCTCTGACACAAAATTCTGACGAATTTTTTTTCTGAATGCCTCAAAAGACATGAACAAACTAAACGACAGAAGTCTCACGTCAGCACAAAACTTCACTCTCGATGGATGTACAGCGCCACGTGTACATCACAACTAGCCCCATGCGTCCTAGACTCCATGTGTCCCATACATCTCTGGCCCCATGCGTCGCAGGCTCCATGCGGTCCCATGCGTCTCTGGCCCCATGCGTCCCAGACTCCTTGTGTTCCATACATCTCTAGCCCCATGCGTCCCAGGCTCCATGCGTCTCTGGACCCATACGTCCCAGGCTCTATGCATTACATGCGTCTCTGGCCCCATGCGTCCCAGGCTCCATGCGTCCCATGCATCTCTGGTCATATGCGTTCCAGGCTCTATGCGTTCCATGCGTCTCTGGTCCCATGCGTCACAGACTCCATGAAGGCCAAATATTGCTGTTATGACAAGAGTGATTCTCTCCAACCAAGTGCGGACTATGTGTCAAGCTGACCAAGTCACGCCCACAAAGGACGAGAACCACCCAGATCTTCAGTAACGGAAAATACTAACAAGCGCCCGCGTGGCAGCTTGGTCTGCTCACGGTTACAGTTGCACCATGTTAAGAAAGGACACGTGGCACCCTCCAGCATCCATGCGGCCCAACATATGCGGGCCCAGGGGTGACTATAAATAGCAGGGTACCACACCCATACAGGCGGGCTATCGGTGAACCTACACTCAAGCAAGAGAGAAGAGCTTCCTCCTCCTGCATCGGATTGTCCACTGATTAAAGAGAGTTGGTACACTTCTAACCCTCCATCGTCACTCCCCAGAAAACAAATTTGTACTTAGATTGCCTACCTAGGATCTCTTTGTAGTCTCTTTTTGTTTGTTAATTAAATCAAACTCTCTTAGAACTTTCGAATTTAATGGCGAACACCTAAGAGCAAAGCACATACTTTCTCTTAGATTTCTTGTGGACAAGCACCCCGAATCTCCACCTTGTGCATCCACCCTTCTCCTATATTTATAGGATGAGAAATCATATTTTAGGTCATAATAGGAAACACTAAAATAAGAATCATATTACACCTAAAATATCCCAACACCAATTATGGATGTCCAAATATGGTCAGAATAAATATTTGATAAAAATTTGAAATCTAATCAAATCTTACATTTAATGTAGATTTTTAAATTATATTAAATCAGATCTTTGACCATAATTGGGCTCCAAAATTTACCAAATCTAGACTGGACCCCAACGCCAAACTCCTAGCAAGGTAGATATATGAGCATGTGAAGGTCGTTCCATAAAACCTAGGGAGTCAATTCATACTTGATAGGCAGGTATACCTACATATTGAACATGCAGTTTTAAGCTCATGCACCCATCAATTTTTCTATATTATAAAGAGTCTAGATGAAGAGGTAAGAGGATATAATTTGCTACAGGCGATTGCATTCAATTGTGGAACACTAAGCCAAAGAGTGAAAAATAATGACATTCTCAATCTTGATTAGTTTAATCCTTCCCTTTACTAATGTCAGGTAATTGGATTTTCTCCTTGATTGCAATTTTAATCTTACTAATTTCAGGATGAGCAAGCATAATTAACCATAAAGTTCAGTGCATACATGCATTCAACTCAAAGAAAGAAGTAGGACCTGCAGTTGTCATGTAGAGTGTAGACCATAGAAAACAAACTAACAAGCACAATGAAGATGCAGGCGATAAGGACCTTGTTAGATATGGAACTTAGAGAAGGCTGGTGAGGCAGACAAAATGTGCAGAGACTCAGATATATTGCAAGAAAGATCAAGTATCATACTTTAGGAAGTTTGACCCATTGGAAAGGTGACGTACATATACATGCAGATACTCCAAACATCCACACTATACCAAATTTAATAATTAGCACTACTAAAAACATGTGGGATCATTATACACTATCTGGATACTAAGGTGTAATCAATGAATTATGATGAGTATGCATTGTGCTTAAGGTCCAAAATATGAAATCATGGCAGCTGAAAATCAAGCATGCACAACCTGTCATAAATGGGAACTGGAATAAAGAAACCTAACATCTATTGAGAGGAAAAGGTGGAGCGGTAAAGAGGACTAAATGCTAGGTATTTAAGGTTTTCTAAGCACATCAGCAGACAGTGCTGCTCATAGATATTATTTCTGATAATTTTAGATGAAAATATGGCCATTTTATTTTTTCAAAGCTATAGATCTTACAATTATGGTGTCTTCTGGATTTCTGTAAGTTCTTGTTGTTTAAAAAAACTGGGGAAGCATGGTGGTTATGTTTTTTAATCAACATCTACCAATAGTTCTGCTCAACCTTTATTCAATCTCCTTTATAGGACTTCCAAGCATCTAACTTTCACCAACTCAGAATCATGATATTTCATATTGATGTATCCTCAAACATGACTTCCTTAATGCTCTAGGAGCTTATCTTTTGTTGGTAACTCAATTCCTTTCTATTCTCAAGACGTGAGGGGAGGCTGATGTAGTCATGACATTGACAGGATTTTGTTGGGAACGAAACGCGGACTAGTTGGAGGACAATGCTGTTGCTAATGCTGGAAAGTCCTCGGCTGAAAATGGAAACGTTTTGCTAGTCCCGTGCTGCCTCCTTCGAACGCATTCTGGTCCCGCTTGGGTTTAAAGCCCATGTCCACCTCGATCCTCTGGGTTTCTGCTACAATCCCAGCAAAAGTCGTGATACTAGAGGGGATAATGACTCGAATTTCCTGGGTCAAGCCTTGTCGGAATCTCCGAGCTCGGTCTTCCGGATCTCTCACCATATATTCTGCGAATCGGCTCAGTCTGCCGAACTCTGCAGCATATTCATCTACTGAGAGACTACCCTGCTCCAAGTTCTGGAATTGTTTCTCCAGAACTCCCTGGGCTACTGGGGGAAAGAACTTCTGTTTGAAAAGGTGTTTGAACTGGTCCCAAGTTAGGTCTGGATCAGCAAGTCTTGGCACATTTCTGAACCAAGTGTGGGCGATATCGTGAAGTTGCAAGCCTACAGCCTCTATCTTCAGGTCTTCTGGTATCCGAGCAACCCGCATAATTCGCTCGATATCCTCGAGCCATTCATCCACGTATAGGATCCCTTCAGTTCCCTTGAACTCCCGATGAACCATCTTCTTGAAGTCCAAGATATTGCCCATTTTCTGTTGAACATACTGTTGTTGCTGAGATGCAAACTTCTCCATAGATGCCAAAGCCATATGATGGGAACTCTCAATACTTTCTTGCATCATTTTTGTTTGTTCCCTCTGGTCCTCAGTCTGAGCCCTCTGCGCCTCCAGCATACATTTGAAGAGCTCATATAAATGTGTTCCTTCAGTGGGCATGCCTCCAGTGTTCGATGGTACACCTCCTTGGGGTGGAAGTGAAAAAGGAGAAGGAAGACATTCAAAGACAACTGGAGCGGCTTATACAGTTGCTCCTGAACAATCGGGTGCTCTGGTCTCGCGTGTCCTTCTGGAATATGTTATAGGTGTTATTCTGGAATATGATAAAATAATAAGGAGACATCATTAAGACACAAGATAAGATATTATTCGAGAATGACAAGAATTAAGAAAGATGTCAAATCAGTTAGAGTAATCAAGATCAGTAAATTTAATTCAGGGATGGAATTCCTAGTTGTGATTGAGTATTTTATATTCCTAATATCATATATCCTATTGCAGGCTCGTAATAGTACTCTAATCCTAAGTACTATTACGACATCACATTAATTGTGAAATCAGACCTGTATGGGCCACCATAAAAACGTGTCACGACCCGCACCCGGGTGTTCGAGTACAAGTGCGTGGGAACGTCCAGCCTACGCCGCAATATCGGCGGTAGAACGTTGTCTGGAACTAGTATTGTATAACCAACATCTCATAATATAAAGGAAACATATATTATACTCAATCATAAAACTAAGATAGGTAAAAACATGTTGTATATATATATGTATATAAAGGTTACAGTACAAAATCGTGTATTCATAATCATACAACTATAGTAAGTCTGCAAACTTTAACTATTGTCATAACTAGGTCTCCCGCTTACGGCCTTCCTCAATCCTCCAGGAGGTAAAATCAGGCTCAAAAGCTATTTTTCCAAAAATCCATAATAGATAGGGCACAGGTCCTTCTAAGTGTTTCCTGAAATATTATCCAGTCATGATTGAACGAGTACAATTCTAATAGCAGTTTCAATACATGATAAGGACTATAAAACAGTGATAGAAAAAGTAGTACATAATGGATAAATAAACTGACATCAAGGCATGGTAAGAAATGAACAGAAAAAATGAATAAACAGAAAAATATGCCATGTATCAAGAAGAGAATCTTTAGTCACTAAGTGTTTTGAAATACTAGTTTGATTATGTGATCGGCTTAGGATTGAACAATGGAAGCCGGTTAATCATACGTGAAGTGTATGGTTAGCCTTTGCACAGGAATTATATTTGCACAGGATTTAAGGGTATGATCACATATAAACTAGTATTTCTCCGTCCCGACTAGCATATATGAATGACGCGAGTATCAAGTATTACACAAGATCAAGGTCTAAAAACACAAGATATGCTAGTCCGTGTTTCTTCGTGTTAGGAATCAAGTACAACAATACTACATGTGTTATAGAAATTATCAGTAAAAAAACTATCAGAGACTGTACTCGCCAGGGGTCCAAAGCGGGTGAAACAAGTTAGAGTGTGACGGGGTCCAGATAACCTATATCATAAATAATTCACATTAATTGGTGATATATAATTAAGTAGAATTAACCCACTAGATTTCTAGGTCAATTTTATGCTATTTCTGGTTATAGATGGGACAAATATCTATATAAAAACTTAAATATAAAAATAATGTATATATATATATATATATATATATATATATATATATATATATATATATATATATATATATATATAGATACACATATATATAAGATATATATATATATACAATATAATATACATATATAGATACATATTTATTATATATATATATATATATATATATATATATATATATATATATATATATATATATATATAAATACATAGATACATGTATATATAAGATATATAGATACATATATAATATATAGATACAATATAGTATATATATATATATATATCTATTCTACTATATAATGCCAAAACTAGGCTTCACCGTGAAAAATTTTCGTTCCAAAAATACCCTTCAACATATTTAGTAATTAAAAAGAATACCTATAATAAATTCCACTGACAACCATTTAAGAGATGCAATAATGACAACCATTTACGGAAATCAAAGGGTTCATGCTACTTGCTAAGTCTTTTAAATTGTTACCAAAGAATTCGAAGGGTTGAACCATTAACCTATATAATTAAAAGCAGTAGAAATAAACTAACTCATCGACATCATTCACTCCAATATACGTGCAAAGCACGTGCATATATACTAGTATATATATATATATATATATAGATACACATATATATAAGATATATATAGATACAATATAGTATATAGTATATATATATATATATATATATATATATATATATATATATATATATATACATAGATATATAAATACATATATAAATACAATATAGTATACATATATAGATACATATATATTTATGTATATAGGGTACATATATAGTATATATATAATTATGTCTATAGTATACATATATAGTATAATATACACATGTATATATACATATTATATATATATAGATACATGTACATATAGGTACGTATATATATATATATATATATATATATATATATATATATATATATATATATATATATATATATATATATATATATAGCTTGTTGCTGCTTGCTGCAGCTGCTGCTCTGCTGCATGCTGCTGCTTGCAGTCACTGCTTGCTGCTGCTCTGCTGCAGCAACTACTTGTTGTTGCTGTTGCAGGCACTGCTTGCTGCTGCAGGCAGTGCTTCTTCCCCCCACTGCTTGTTGTTGCAGGTAGTGCTTCTCCCCCCCTTCTTGACACACACACACACACACACACACACATATATATATATATATATATATATATATATATATATATATATATATATATATATATATATATCCTAGTTAGAGTTATAAAAATTTGAAGAGAATCAAGGGTTACCTTATGAGAAGAACTCATATTCCCTTACTAATAGGGTTGAGGGGAGTTGAGGGATGGTGAGTGAAGGAGGTGGGAAGGTGTTTATATAGAGGGAAAGGGTATGGGTTAAATGTGAGGGTCATGTGAGAGGGAGGGTGAGTTGTCAAGATATTATTATGGTGAATTGACTATTGTGCCCTTAACCAATTCAATTTAGATTTCTCTTCTTATGAAGAACAATCCAAATTGAATTTGACTTCTCATTAACCTAATTAAATTCTTAATTAAAAGGTTTAACTACTAAGTACTAATTTTAATTGTCTAATTAACATTAAGGTTACCCCCCCCCCCCCCCCTCTAAAAAAATACTGGGTCTGCCCCTGAATCAATTAGAACTCAAAGTATAGCCAGCAGTTACTATTGTGCTTATCTTCCTCTTAATGAGGTGCATGTTTTAGGGAGGGTGGATAAGGGATTAGTGGTAAGCAAATGCCACTGGCAAACTCCACTAAATCATATCTGCAAGGAGTTCCTAAGTCATTCATAGAAGATGAACTTGACCTCTTTTAGATATTAAGCTAGATTCACTGGAAGACAGCTGCTCCTCACCCCTATTAATTTGGAGGCTTCATCAGGAATTCGGGTGGGCACATCATGACATACTTCATTATAAATAAGTTCAACTCGCCGCCACTCACTAGGCCCCTGAATAACTCAATATTCTCATTAATATATTTTAACATCACCTAAATCGTCTTCTTCATTAGTAACCCTAATTTCTGTACTGCCTTTATTTCCAAAAAGTATACCTAAATCCTCTAATTTAGTTGACCTCTATGTACAACTATTTCCCAAAATCACACTATTATGTCCCACAAAAGCTGCTTCCCACAATCTGCCACCACTATCTGAAATAGTAATAATAACCTTGTACATCACCTTTCTTCTGTTTGGAAGAATGTACATTTTGGACATTTCCAAAAACTAACTTGTATTACATAGTAATCCTAGAAAACTAGCATTTGTTATCCACATGGATCGCTAGCCTTTGACAGAAAATGAACATGCTCTGGGAGTCCAATTGTCATCAGTACAGTCATAAATAGCAGGTGTCCTACAAAGCTTGACACTTCGCTAGGGGCAAAACTCAAGAATCCTGTCAATCAAGAACCAAGAGATCCCTCTCAAGCTCGTAAGAATGTTTGAAGTCTATGGACATTAGTCTAAGATAGAAGATTCCTCTCAAACATTGATACTTAGCCTACTTCTAATATAATCAATCTCCTCTAAAGTGAAGTGAACGACTTAGTGGATTTTTCTTAAGTGTTCTGACTGAATATCAATATTAATGGCGTGCGCACAGAGATACCAAAATGAACTCAAAAATGGAGTTCACCTGAGTGATGTATATCAAGATGTAATTGAGTTCATATTGAGGTGACCTCCGCCGGAAATCTGGAAACCTTGTTAACCTTTTACGGGATGATGATTTGTAATTCAGCGTAGCATTAGAATAGATTTCAAGGTCAATAACTTTCATGAGTCATGTTAAAACTAAGAAATCTGATGGGTTCAAATTGTTGATATTGCTGAAATAACATACTTTATCAAAAAGCCTAATATATACATAATTGATGCAAATCAATATGAATACATTGAAAACTATGTACCTAAGAAATGTTCAAGGTATATAGATGGACCACAGATTATCTTGCAGTTATGCAGATGCTGCCTCAAACTCATTGCCTCCATCTCCGAAAACTGGCAAGTAAAATACACGTGTTGAACTAAGAGTTGCACCAAGATTACAAAATAAACATTTCAAAGTTACCTATCAGTGAAGATATGGTTTTCATGAGATATATTAATAAAGTTAAACTGCTCCCAAGTTGTTGTATAATGTTGTGTTCATTTGGGTATTGTGATGACAAATACTGATATCAACTTAAGATTTCAAATTCAGCAGTATCTTTCTGGAGGGCCAGCCATAACTTAAAATGATCAAGTGTGAATAATTCAAAGGCCTTAAACAAATCCCATAGCATAAAGTAGCAAGATTGATAATATGACAGTTCCATTTGAACAAAGCACTAAAAACTTATTGTGCAATACTGCTTGTCTCCCTCTTGCAATCAACATGGCAATAGCTTATTTGGACATGACCCATTATTTTGAACATGTGAACAATGAAGGTTACATATACTGGTGAAAAAGCCCGTATTATGTGATTTTCAAAATTGAACATGAATTCGTTACAAAGAAACAAGTTCATGCCACTAGTCCAAGCCAGTTGGTAGAATAAGCACCAAAAAGGCCCTGAAAAATGCTATCAGTGTGATAATCAATAACTCAAGTTAACCTTTGATTTAATTTCCTTACCATGATTTTCCCAAGATTGCAAGAAGGTGGCCTCAGATTCAATCTATAATCTAATTTGCCAGTGAAGACCAAGCTATGTAAATAGTGTGGGCCCATCAACAAGACGATTGAAAACTCACCAGTGATGAAAGACTGTACGACTTGTTCTTTTTTTTCCTTTTGGGGGGGGGGGATCTAACGACTTCTTTAATACTATCTTTATCACTCCTCCTTAGTAGAGCATTCACTGGTCTATGCTACACATATTTTCCATCAATACACGCATTCCTTAACACATCTTTCAATGTATTGCCTTGTTTTAATCTTATAAATGCATGACATCCTTCTCAATCTCTCCGCCATATTATAATTATTCCTCTATATATCCCCCCCCCCCCCCCCCCTATTCATCTTAGCCTTTTGGTTGAAGTTATATTTCATATACTTTGTTTTTGTACTACTAATTTTAAAACCCTCACGACCTCTATTTTACCATGTACGTAACCCTTCTCTCTCACCGACCAATAAAATATCATCATCAGACAACAAGGAACTTTCTCACACAAAATGGTATGGACTTAATGTCGATCCTTAATGTAAGCCAACGGTAATGGAAAATACTTTACTATCTCCTCCAACGGTTCACACAATCGTCGTGACTATATACATATCCTTAATAGTCTCCATACAGCAACTAGAAACTTGTTTCTTCTCTGCTCATTTTTTTTTCTTTGAGAATCACTTTCCTTTCCTCTTAAATTATTTTGACATACAAACATAGGAAAGTAATGACTTTCCTTTTCCACCCCCATGATTTAGGAAAGTAATGACTTTCCTTTTCCACCCCCTATGATTTCGGAAACCAAACGAGGCCTAAGTGGAAGAGAGATCATTGTGTCTTTTGGAGTTCCCAAGGTTAATGAATTTTGGAAAAAAAATCTATTCCCTTAGAGTTCCCATGGGTAATGAACCTTGAAGATTCATTGGATGGTGCAAATCTTGAAGAAGAAGCATCTCAACCCCGTGTAGCTATAAAAGGAGGTTGAATGGGGGATGAGTTGATTTTGGTGAGCAACAAGTGATCTATCTAAAGTGAGTAAGAAGGTGTGTTCCTACTTGTATGAGAACGAAGAAATTTGTGAGCCTCCTGAGCGAATCCAAAAGAGTATTGTAAACCACCGTTGAGTGAGATTGATGGTGGAGAATATTGGAGTTGTAGGAGGACGTATAGGCACACTGATCGATAAATTTCTGGTGTTGTACGTTCTCTTTTTCTGCCTTATTTATTTCCGCATTGTGCAACACTCCCAAAACTAAATACCAACTATATATCAGACACACAATTAAACTGATGAGTTGATATCTACGTCTAGGAAACAAAGGTACAAGAAACAACTAGCTATCAATAACTTGAGCAAAAGAAGAATCTGTAATAACATGAACATCAGATATAATGGCGAAAGAAAAGGAAAAGAAAAAGAAAAAGAAAAAAGCAATCAAATTCATTACCTATACCCGCCGCACGAGAATACTCATCAGAAACATTGATTAATTGTAGTTTTAGATCTCTCTGGAAGTTGATCGAGAGAGAGACAGAGGAGAACAAGAAATGGATATAACTGGAAGAAGAAGAAGAAGAAGAAAAAGTTGGAAGAAGAAGAAGAAGAAGAAAAAGATCTTGAGTTCTTAATTTGTTGAACATGTGATGAGAAGAACGAGAGGAGAGTAGAGGAGTGCAAGAAAATTTGTCGAGAATGAATGGATATATATAAGAAAGAAAGAAAGAAAGAAAGAAAGGAGCGGATCATCTTCGTCCGCGTCGACCGAGTACAGGAGGGGGGTGGACAAAGACAATATGTATTGTTTATTTCACAACTCATGCACATTATTATTTTTATTAATACTATGTATTTTGTGGGCCTTTTTCTTTTCTTTTTTTAAAAAACAAAATAACAACTGGGCGCAGTTCAAATCTTGGCAAAAGTACCAACCATGGATTCCTCCTCCAAGTTGACTTTGGGCTCGATCTAAGCTGCGCACAAGTGTGGTCGATCGCTTTGAGGTAGTTGACGGAAGCAAGACAAGCAGTTGTTCACTGGCCACTCCACTCGTTTGCGGATCCTGTTTGATCCCACCTAGGCAAATTTTAAAAATAGAACACATATATAACATAATAATAAAAATAACTGAAAAAAAGCAAATTAGAAAGAAAAAAAAAAATTCTACCAAGGAGAGAACCTTGAATCTTTAATATACAAGTCTAGCATTACAACCACTACACCACAATTATGTTATTTGTCTCCCAAAAATTCTGGGTGATGTCATCTCTCATTACGTGGCATCTGACATGGCAAATTTAAATCCAAAAAAAAATTAATCACCCAATTTTTTTTAATGTTAATGTTAATGTTAATGTTAAATTAATGTTAAAGTTAAAGTTAATTTTAATTTTAATTTTATTATTACTGTTAATTTTAATATTAATTTTAATTTTAATGTTAATTTTTGTAATGACAGATGTCATGTCATACGTCACATAATGGGAGATGACATTACCCAAATTTTTTGGAAGACAAATAGCATTTTTGGATCCAAAAATGGTGCTTTTTCTACATCTTGGACTTATGGACATGTTTTTCTCGTCTACGAAGCTATTCTATTCTCGTGGGCACCTCCATTTTAACGTCGGACTCGGTTGATCCTATCCCAATCCCCTCCTTTCGTGTCCAATACGACAGTGTTCTACACATCGACTCTTCACCAAATTTCAATCAGGAAAATATACATTGTAATTCATTCTACATTGTTAGCATACACTATTTTTGTTATTTTTATGATTATGATTATTATGTGTTTACTGTTTGGTTTGATTTTCGTGTTTTCGAGTATGACTCAGATGCGATCGACATATGAGTCGATTGTGACCTAAATAGTGCTATATACTATCAGATGCGAGTCTAGATACCTTGTTATCTCACTGAGACTGTTTGGTATGCATTGGATCTCAGGACACGACTTGTGCATTCATGATAGATCATGTATATCGTATCCGACTTCTCGTCGATACGATATGGACTCGTAGCGGTAGAGCGTTTTAACTTGTTATAGTTATGTTTCTCGACTTGTTATAGTACTAGACTCATGGATGACTGATAGTCCCACGACTTATATTGGATTCTCGATTTGACTTGTAGACTTGACTCATATATTATCGTTGGATGAGGATGATAGTTACTAGAGGTTGGACAATCCCTTACACTTTATCTTTCTTGACGATCGACAGTCTCCGATAAGCTACGATATAGAGATTTGTTATAGGTTGTGAGTATATGATGGTACTGCATTATTATAGGCTACGAGCATCTGATGGTGTTGTGGTATTGATATTGATTCTTCTTACCAGACGGCTCATGTATCGAACGTTGTTCTCGATTGCATATCACGTAGATTAGATAGTCGTAGTTGTATATTGTTCTTGCGTGATTTGTATTATGTTATTATTTTACGACAAGGCTTGTTATTATGTATCGTGCTACTTCTCTCTAAGGACATAGTTCCTTTCCAGGTTAGGTGATTGGGATTATTTAATGCTTATTTCGGAGAAACATTCGCAGTTCTCTTCTCAAGTTGAGGTATGGTTGTGTAATACTTTTATAATTTATCTTTCGTAGTTTATAGCTCATTATGTTATTTCGTATTGTACATTGAAAGTCTAGTAGTTACAAGCTATGTTCTTCTTCACGGGCTTGTTCGGACATATGTATTAGGATCTCGCCAACCTTAATGCATATTGCTCAATTCTCTATATTTGTATTTTGTGGATTGAGATATAGTATTGTGGTGGCCCATGCTGGTCCTGATTAAATTATTTCGGTTACTTTTCGGTACCGAACGAGCCTGTAATCAAGGTTATCTGTGTTAGCATCTCAATCCACAATTGACTTGAAAATTCTTTAGCACTTGATTATCGCCCTTGGACCTCGTAATTGTACTCTTTCAAATCTCCTCGACATCCTTATTATTGTTTATCATCTCTTCCTGTTTCGGAGAGATGAATGATCGTGCACGGTGTTTCCTCCAGAAGCAGATCCTCGTCAAGGCAGAAGAAGTTATGCTGGATATAGATATTTGAAGACGGTTACCCTTAGTAGGATAGTAGATAGGTTATTCCTATATACTAGGGTTAGTGTAGATTTAGCATGAGAATTGAATATAATATCAGAGGCCTAGAACTAATAAAACCTCACCCTTGCTTATAGGTAGCAAGTAATTTGGAAGTATTGGAAGAAAGGAAAGAGGGTTTGACTCTAAATACTTTAGGGAATACATAGCTAGATGCTAGGGATCAGATGTGACTCATGATGGTAATACAAAGAATTGCATTGTGACCTTAAGAAAATGGAACATTAGATAGCAGGCCATAGTGGTTAAATCTTTAGATATCTTGTGACTTTTAGTATCAAGATTTGATCTAATGACCCAGCTGTTACACCCCTACTACTTTGTCGAAGAAGAATAGGACGGTACGTCTGTGTATAGGACATTGAACCCTATAACCATCAAGAATCGGTCTTCCTTGACATGCATTGACAACCTATTTGACCAGTTGAGTGATGCGAGTGTATTCTCAAATATAGATCTTGGATTCGGTTATCACTAGATTAGAGTACATAGAGAGGATATACAGAAAATAGCCTTCAGGACCAAGTATGGACACTAGGAGCTCTTAGTTATGCCGTTAACCAATGCACCATCTGTGTTCAAGAATTTGATGAAAGGAGTTTTTGTACCTGGACAAGTTAGTGGTTGCATACTGATGACATCTTGATATATTCCAAGAGCCACGTAGAGCACGAGCAGTACTCTTTCAGCAGGCCCGACAGCAGAAGAGGGCACCACCACAAGGGCATGTGTAAACCCCCTGATTTTTCAAAATTTTCAAACTTGGAATTTTCACAATTTTCTGGAATTTTCTGAGAATTTTCTGTAATTTAAAAACAGGGTTTTAATTATTAAATAATTTTAATTAATATTAAACAGTATTAAAATATTATGAAAATAATATTTTTTGGTGTAAAATGAAAAACTGGACTTAGGGCAATTTTTCTGAAATTTATTGGGCCTCAGACCTATTTTTAAATGCCTAAAAAGTATTTTAATTATTTAATTATTTATTAATTATTATTATTACTATTATTATTATTTTTTAATATAATACCCAGCCCGGCCCATTCCCGCGGCCCGGCCCGGCCCAGTGGGCCGAGCCCAGCAGCCCAGCCTCTGCTATCGGGTCGGGCGGGTCCGCCCAACTCGGATCCGCCGCCCGACCCGCTACCCGCCCGCACCCCCAGTCGACCGAGTCCCCCCTCTTCCCGCGTCCACCGGCGCGTCCGGCGCCGCGTCGCCCGCCGCGTCCTCCGGCCACCTCGCCCACGACCTCCGCCCGCTGCGCCTGACCCCACCGGCCCCTCCGCCTTGCCCGGCGCCACCCCTCCCTCGCTCCTCTCTATAAAACCCCCCCTCAGCCACCGCTTCCCTCCCCGTCGACGCCACCGGACCGCCACCGCAGCGCCGCCAGTCCCGCCGTGCAGACCCCCAGCTCCGCCGCCTCCTTCTCCTTCCCCCTCCGACGGCCTCCCCGGCAGCACCCAGCCGCAGCAACAGCAGCAGCAGCGGCCACGGCAGCGCCTCCGGCCGCCCCCGCGCCGCCGCCTCCGCCCGAGCGTCGTGCCGCCCTCCGCCGCAGCAGCCCCGGCCCCCTCCGCCTCAGCCCGGCTGCCCTCCGCCCAGCTCCGGCGAGGAATCCCCAAACCCTAACCCTAATTTTGGCCCGGTATCCGACACGTGTCGGACACGATCCAGACCCCGGTTTTCGGGTCCCCTTCAGGTACTTGTAACTTTTTGCTCGTAGCTCCGTTTTCGATTCCTTAAATTGCGTTGCGAAGCCTGTATGACCCTCTCGGTGTCCGGACAAACCGCTCTGGGTATCGCATCCTGTGATGATCGCATACCGCGATCCAAAAACAGGAAAAAACCAGACCCTATTTTACCCCGGAACCGAGTATGCCCCACCAAACGGGACGACTTGGTCGCGCGCGGTCTTCACAGATATGTGCGCGTCGTTGATACGGACGTGTGAGATTTCGCGGAAGCTGATTCGGGTGTGCGTGCACACCGGAATCAACGTGTATCCGCGGACATCGTCCCGTATCCGACTTTTCTGTAATTCATCCTAACTTTGTGTATATACGTCGGATTGAAACGAAACTTATGCCATCGGACTCGTAGCGATACGCTGGTCCTGTGACCCAAGTTTGGTTCGATTCTGAGAACGTTGACGAAATCGCGTGTCGTGGGCCCCACAGGCCCCGCTCGACGGGCGATTTTGTGATCGGCTCATCGGAATTTAATTCTGGAAGTTCCATTGGGTTCGTATTAGTGTTTCTGACCTGTTGACACTGAGTTTGGTGAATTTGGAGACCTTTGACCCAGATGCATTTTTCGGTGCAAAACGGGCCCACATGTGGATCCCGTTTTGACCCGAAACTGCCGTTTTTGCCCTTGTCTCCAAATTGGACCCAAGGACAGGCGTTTCTAGCTGATTGATATTTTTTGGATCTGATGGTGATGTTTGTTTCAGCAAACGGAGTACCGCCTGCAATTTCCGCCGAAGTCAGAACTGCAAACAGAGCCGAAACCACAGGCAAGTGTACCTTGCCAAAACTTGCAGCTTTGCTACCTATTTCCTGGACTTAGTTATACATCAGTGGGCAAGTAAAGCTTGCCAAACCCTGCAGCTGGTTATATATTTCTTGGTTTTATTTTGCATCAGTGGGCAAATAAAGCTTGCCAATTCTCAGTAATTCTTGACATAGTATTTTACTTGATTTTTTGTGGATTTAAATGTAAACTTGTTTTAACTGCTTAACCTAGGAAACGTGTGACGTACCTAGTGTCCGATCATAGTCGGGTGCCAACACCGTACGCGGTGTTGGGTACGTCATTTAGAGATGGATATTCGATACCCTTACTCTTGGTACTTATCCTATCAAGTACACCTGAACCCAGGACACTTGACACTATTCATGAGACAGAATCCTCTTGAGATATTCACGATGATTCTGTATATGATACAGGTTGTGACATGGACAGTTTGTTCCTAGATACTATATGACTGCTGCATTAGTTATGATCTTGCGTGTCATGGACATGAGACGTGTGATTACATTGGGTGGGGAGAGACACACAGGCTACAGGCTGTCTTCATATATATATATATACTATTAGTGTGAGGTCGTAGACTCTCCAGCAGAGCTAGACCCTTTACGTGTTATTACTGCTACCGGCTCCCCGACACAGAGCTGGTAGTGGCTCAGCCTGAGTTCTAGTGATGCTCTCAACTTGCATTTATCACTTAGCTGGTTACATAGTTTACCCTGCTGTTCAGTTATTGCTGCACTGCTTATATTTTGGCTTATATTATCTGTACCTTGTTATGTCCCCTGAGAACCTGGAATGGACTATGTCCCCAGGTATAGCTGAAGAGATCCATCCAGAGATACCCCGTACCAGAGCACTTCCGGGAGCTGTACCAGGACCTGAAGACGAGCTCGCACCAGAAGACTTCTCCTGAGCATTGGCCGTATGTAGTCATTTATTTCTATTTCCAGTTGATTATTTCCTGTCCATTTGCATCTGTTGTACCAGACATATTCTCGGATTGTTTTCCGAGATATTTATTGAGATTTGCTTATTTATTCTATTGCATTATTTCTGGCAGTTACTCTGTGTTTATCTATTATGGATGAGAATAGATTAGTCTGTGACCTGTATCATTGCTCTATTTCCTGTTAGACTACAGCTTAAGCATGCCCTGATGGATCCATTAAATTGGATTGTCCATCGGTGCGTGCTGCTGGCCATTGCTCATGTCTCCCGTCCCTCGGCATTTTGGGACTGGGGCGTGACAGCATGGGACAAGCTTTCGCAATGACCTTGGAGAACGCACAGACTCATGGAGTAGCTAATGCGCGTAAGTGATTCATAGTTATCGATTCTAGTATTGTTTTAGCTTGTGCCTATTGGTTCGTGACCTTAGCCCTAACCTAGTAATTTGGAACTTGTTAATAATAACCTAGTTTTTCTAAAAGTTGTAGTTCTCTTGCTTTAACTAGATTTTCTTTACTTTGGAAAGTGCATAACTTTCATTTTTAGGGAAACAATATTTTCTCTAGGTGTCTTGTGATGTGTTTCGAACAATACTTGCAACCGTGTCATCTCTGTTGACCGGTTATTCTTTGATTGCGAGTACGCAATCCTCTTAAGGGGGATAGATTGTAAACCCCCTGATTTTGTAGGATTTTTAAAACAGGATTTTTTTCAGAATTTTCTGGGATTTTTTGAGAAATTTTACTAATTAAAAACAAGGTATTTTCGGCATTAAATAAAATTAAATGTTTTTAAAATATATTAAAAATAATATTTTTGGGTGTAAAATAAAATATTGGACTTAGGGTAATTTTTCTGAAATTTATTGGACCCCAAAAATATTTTAAAAAGCCCAAAAACCTATTTTTAATAAAAATCAAAATAAACCGGGTTGAACCGGGTTCAAACCGGGCTGAACCGGCCTGAACCCTGTCCAACCGAACTGGACCGGACCGGACCGTCAGCTAGCGGGTCGGGCCGGGTCTGCCCAAACCTACACCCGCTCCGACCCACGAGACCTTCTCCCCGACCCAGCTTTCCCCGTTGCCCGCTTCCTCCGCCGCCACGCCCGGCCACGTCACCCCTCCCCCCCCCCCCCCCGTGCCGCTCGGCCCACGCACCCCTCGACCTCCGCCCCCTCGGCCACGTCGGCCCCCTCCTCCGCCTCGCCCGACGCCACCCAGCCCTATAAAACCCCCTTTCCTCTCCCTCTCCGGCCATACCCCTTCACCGCCCCTGTCCAGGACCACAGCCGCCGGCCAAGCCCTAGCCACTGCCACCTTCCCGCAGCTGCCCCGCCGCCCGTCGACCTCCTCCTCCTCCTTCTTCCCCGTACCACTCCCCCTCGCCGCTCCTCGAGAACCAGCAGGCCAGCGCTCCGTCCGCCCGCTCGGCCAAGCGCCGCCCCGCCCGCTCCAGCGCGCCGCCGCCGACGACCTCGGCCGCCTCCGCTCCCCCGGCCTCCCTCCGGCCAGCCCCGAGCCGCCGCCTCCGGCCAAACAGGAGCCCAAACCCTAACCCTAGATCCGACTCGGACACATGACTCGGACACGCTGTGTCGTGTCGTCACGGACACGAGAAACCTCGGTTTTCGGAGCCCTGTTCAGGTAACCCATTCTCTCTACTCGTTGACCCATTTTTGGTTCCGTCTGTTGCAACGCGAACCCTGCGTGACACTCTCGATGCCCGTGCAACCCGCTCGGTGCATCGCGTCCTGTGGCGATCGCGAACCGCGATCCAAAAACAGGAAAAATAATGCCATATTTTACCCCGGAACTGAGTACGCCCCGTCAAACGGGACGACTTGGTCACGTGCGGTCTTTACCGGTACGTGTGCGCCGTTGATACGGACGTGCGAAATTTCACGAAAGTTGATTTGGATGTGCGTGCACACCGGAATCAACGCGTATCCGCCGACACCGTCCCGTATCCGTCAATTCTAGAACTCGTTATAACTTTGTGTACACACGTCGGATCAAAACGAAACTTGCGCCATCGGACTCGTAGCAATACGCTGGTCCTGTGACCCAAGTTTGGTTCGATTCTGAGAAAGTTGACAAAATCGCGTATCGTAGGCCCCACAGGCTCCACTTGATGGGCAATTTTGTGATCGGCTCATCGGAATCCAATTCTGGAAGTTCCGTTCGGTTTGTATCATCGTTCTGGACCTGTTGACACTAAATTTGACGAATTTGGAGAACTTTGTCCCTGACACATTTTTCGGTGCGAAGTGGGCCACATGTGGACCCCGCTTTGACCAGAAATTATCATTTTTGTCCTTGTCTCCAAATTGGACCCAAGGTCAGGCGTTTCTAGCTAATTGATATTTTCTGAATCTGATGGTAATATTTGTTTCAGCATCCGGAGACGTTCCTGGAGATTTCACGAATACCAGAGCCACAGTTGGAAACCAAACACCAGGCAAGTGTACCTTGCCAACATTGCAGTTCTTGTTACTTATTTCCTTGACTTATATATATATATATGGTTGTACATGCTTGACCTAGGACCGTGTGACTTACTTAGCGTCCGATTAATAGTCGGATGCCAACACCGTACGCGGAGTTGTGTAACGTCACCTAGAGATGGACATTCGTGACCCTTTACATTCTCGTACTTGTCTTATCAAGTACATCATAACTCAGGACACTTGACACTATTCATGAGATAGAATCCTTCTGAGATATTCATGGTGATTCGGAATAGGTTACATGATTCGTGACATAGATATTACATATGCTTAGCTATCATTATGACTCGCTGCATTAGTTAGAGGTCATGATCTTGCGTGTTATAGACATGAGACGTTGTCACGACCCGTACCCGGTGTAAGGATACTAGTCGAAAACAACGCCCAGCCTACGCGGCAGAATCGGCGGTAGAACGCTGTCTAGATAGTCTATCTAATGTAATGAACCACCAATAATGATAGAATACTCAATCACAGAACTAAGATAGAATGAGCACGAATCGGATAAGAATAGAATAGTCATCATACAACTCATGAGTTTAAAATAATACATCAATGAGTCTGAAGAGTAACAAAATAAGCTGGAGACAAATCCAGTACAAAAGAATACTATCATACTACAAAGCTACACTCCAGGGTCAAACTGTCTCAGTTGGGATAAGTCCCTCTTGAGCCAGGGTCTCCGAATCTAAACCTACAACATCCTGGGGTCCATAATAGGTAGGGTACTCCTCAGTGTCATCTGGAAAAATATATTCAGTCAGGAAAGGAGCAGAGTACATCTCTAACAGCAGTTCTAATCCATGATAAAAACTATGTAACAATAAATAGGTGTGGATAAACAAGATGCACAATAGATACAAGAGATATATAGACAATAAGGAAATACTGGAAAGAAATACAATAATGAACAATATGCCAATGAAACAATAATACTAATGACTAAGTATGTGAGTACTAGCTTAACATGTGATCGGCTTGGGCAAGATACAATACGGCCTGGCTAATCATACGTGCGGTGCATGATCAACACTATTCGCTTACCAATACTTTATTCAATAGGGATTTGATCACATATCTATACTAATACTCCCCACCCCCAACTGGTATAATAGATCCAACCACGGTATGCTATGGCACTAGATTCCCCAAGAAGAGAGCGACTCCTCCCGAAAATCGGTGTCTGTACATGTACAAGATAACCAATGAAACAATACTTGCACCATATACACCATATACCAAGGAATAATATCTCATGACGAGATCCGGATATACCAATCCGTATAACCATAGTGTCAAGAGAAACATGTATATCTACACTAGATACAACGAACATAGAGGATATCATAAATGAGAAACTATCAGAGAATGTACTCGCCTGAAGTCCAAATAAAAAGTCTCACAGATGTCTGACTTGGTGCCTCGAAGACCTAGATATGGAATACCACATTAATACAAGGTCCCGGAAAGAGAACAAGTCAAACTAGTCAACTTCTAGGTCAATAAATCAATTCTAAGTTAAAAGTCAACTATGGTCAACTCTAAAGTCAACTAAAGTCAAACATGGTCAAACCAAGGTCAACCTCTCAAGACATCTATATAAATAATATAGAATAAAAATACACAATTAGGAATCAAGGTCTTGATCCCAATTGGAACCCACACAAAGTATAAATAATATACACTCTAATATAAAGTATATACAAACCAATATTTATACAGATAAAATAATATATCACTACTAGTATTATACTACACAAAAGCACATATATATACATATATATATATATATACAATTATAATATATAAAATATAATTTAAATCTGCCAATTTATCACTGAAACAGTGAACTGAAATACAAATATATAAAATAGACTTATAGTGACAGTCTGACTGTCACAGAAGAACTGTCACAGAAAAGCCGAATAATAAACCACTGCTGCCTCGGATTTGCTGACAGTTAAACTGTCGCAGAAAACTGTTACAAAAAATCGCTGCATTTTCCCGCCGCTGTATTTAATGACAGAACTGTCATTAAATGCCCAAAAGCTACAGCGGCTGCTGTATCCGACCGAATAATGACAGTTTTCAACTGTCATTAAATCCACTGTTACCAAAAGTAAACTATATATATATAAATATATATATATAAAAACATAAATATATAAAATAATATCTATATATATAAAATAATTAATATAAATATATACACTTATATTTATATACACATAAACTTACACATTTAAATATTAATAATTACTAAACACAATGCACATATTAATGTACATATTTTACATGGCTAGAAGCACACATAAAAATACATTCATTAATATACAAATAATTATATAATAATTATAAATAATATAATTACACATAAATATATTTTACAAAACCTTTATGTATAATTTATGTTATTAACATAAGTACATATATATTTGCATGCAAGAAAGCTACATACATATATTTATACACCACATTAGAACACATAGAAATATATAGATCTATGCTACAATAAATACCATAATAATACACTAAAATAAATATATAATATCTATATATATTTACTAGTTATAAATGAAGAATTTAAAGCATAATTAATTAGATCTACACATAAACACACCAAATTGGAGAGTATCACACCGTATCCCACTAGATCTAGGATACGCATGTGACACGAGTCCAACACACAACCAATTGCACCCCGAAGGACACAAATAAGTCACAAATAATATTTATGAATAAATCAAAGTGTCAAAAGTAGATCTATGTGTCCGTGTCAAAAAGCGACATGTACAAAGCCCCGTGTCGGAGGAAAATCTCCAAAATGACACGTATCACCAAATAGTTGGGATACGAACCACAAGTACCAAATATGGACACGACACAAGCCCCAAACACATAATCACATGCCTAATTGATCTATAGGATCAATTGACACACACAACAAAATATAAATTCGGAATTCCAACAAAATTGACACAAAAAGCACCATAACTTTCTCCATGGGTCTCCTATGAACACACAACAAAGTCCTATGGATAGTACATACATATAGGTTGATTTTACATAATTAAATCTCAGATTTAGAAGCTATTTTAATGGGAAAAACTGAATTATACCTATTGGGAGATGGATTCCCAATGAAACCTCCAATTGAGATGAACTTGCTTCCAAATTGTAGATCCTTGCTCCTCTTTGTAGATTCTTGCTTCTCAACTTTCTAATGGTGAATTGGAAAGAATTTGGAATGAATTTGGTGGGGAATTGGAATGGGAATGGAGGAAATTTGGGAGTAGGAATTTCTAGATCTAGATTTGGAATGAGAATGAGAGGAGAGAGAAATTTCCCCCCCTCTAATATAGGCCGGCCATGCCCCCTTCCCCAAGCAATTGTAAAATGTTCAATGTACCCCTTGGGGCCTCTCATGAAGAAATAATTAAGGAAGGAAGCTTCTAGTCTAATCACTTAATTAATTTAATCCATCTCCTTAACTATGGGCTTTCTAAATGGGCCAAGTCTAACTATTTAATTCATGTTGGTCCATGGGTCCAAACTAAATTAGTTGGGTCCACTAAAATAAGTCCAAAATAATTAAATAACATCCAACAATAATTAAATAATACAACAAAAAATTATTTACCATGCACAATATTTATTTAAATAGGAAATTACTAAAATACCCTTTTTCCTAAAATGTGGTAGTGACAGACGTCGTGGACATGAGACGTGTGATTAAATTGGGTGGGAAGAGACACACCATACTACAGGCTGATTATTGATATATATATATATACTATACTACTGGAGGTGCTTTGGCACATATACTGGAGTCGTGATACTACTTGCTTTGGTAAATACTGGAGTCGTGATACTGCTTGCTTTGGCATATATACGGGAGTCGTAATACTAAATGCTGCTATGGGTTTTCCCGACACAGAGCCTATAGTAGTTTCAGCCTAAGTATGATTAATGCTCTCACTTGCATATCACATAGCTGGTTACATAGTTTGCCTATTGATACTTTTACATACTACATTTATTTTGGCATGTTGTTTCTTGTACCTTGTTACGTCCCTCTGGGGACCTGGTCCCTTGCCAGTTTTGCAGCATAGACCGCTGTGGAGCTGGTTTGGAGTTGCTGATGTGTGTTGCTTTGTCATGCAGGAATTTGGTGCCAGGTACTTACATCTTTTCTTCCGGAATATTGGTTATTATTCATATTGTTTATTCATCTGCTGATATAGCCTAGTTTTATAGACTCACATTCATTTTCGAGTCTATTCGAGCTTATGGGTTACTGGCGGCCGACTTTAGCACATGTAGCTCATTCTTGTATATTCTGTTCATTGTGGATTGAGGCGTAGATATTTATATTCACTTGATTATATAGATCGTGAGCCTTTTAGTACAGCTTATACGTATTCGAATCGGACCAGAGTCTGGTCGAATGCGTAGCTGGCATGTTACGTATTCCTGGTCCTACATATTTTGGGACTGGGGCGTGACAAGTATATATAAATTATTCATAGAGATTGGTAGCTAGAATACTCGACCTTGGACAATGTATATATATATATCAAGTTGGATTGAAGTATGCTTAATACGTAGTTGGCCAAACATGTGTCATGGTCCCTATGAATTTATGACTAAGACGTGAAACATAGCAATACCTTCAATATAAAAAAATTATATTTCACCAATAATTGCAGGAGTACACATGGCTTATATATATTCAATGTTATATGTGCAAGTTCACAATCCAGATCATGTGTTTATTGGACAATGTTAATACAACTCGTAAATAATTCAAAAAATATATACATAATTTCTCCCATATAAGTGGAAACAAACTAATTTGAAAATGATTTACGTAAAAAAAAAATTATGAGCAATTTTTTTTATAAAGACTATGGACCTTGTTCATCATAATGTAATTGCAATCGTAATTGAATTGGATTTGTAATGTAATAAAATTATAATTATATTATCATGTTTTGTTGGAACATGTAATTAAACCATGCAATGTAATGCCAATTACATTCAAGTGGTTGGTTTAACATGTAATGTAATCGAATGATAATTATTATTTGTATTATTTTGACAGATATACCCTTGATATTTTTTTATTTTTTTCTGCCAAATTTATTATTTCTAATTAATAAAAAAAATCGGTAACCAAATAAAAAAATAACATTCAATAAACTTCATTCCACCTCAGAATTTTTTTTTTTTACAGGAAATGATATATGATGAATTATAGGATTCAAGTATGTTTTATCATGTTATTGCTTTACTAACATACACAATTTAACAAGTGTTCACTTCCAGTCAGACATACAACTTGTGAAGCATGTGTTATGGCATGATAAGAAGTTTGCATTTATAAATCAGACTTCACAATATACTGAAAACTATACTTTGCACAGTATATGTCAAAGACTAATGTCTAAATACTTATGGGACAAAATATCCAACACCAGCGTAATAATCAGTTATTCAAGAACAATCAGCAATAAAAGTTTCAAGCTGATCAAAATAACATCAAATCGTATCATGTAACCGACATATCCGATAATCAAATAAAATACAAAAAATTATACGCAAACTCTAAAAGACTTTTCACCCAATTTCCCCTCTCTTCACCGGGAACACTAAAAAACAAGTTGAGTTTGCTAAAATCACAACCGATAAGGAAGTGAGCTTTGTGCCTCTCTGTCATGGTAAGTCCAGGTAACTTCTTCAGTTCATCATAAATTATTTTTTGGTGCTCATTAGCCTCTTCTCCCAAAGTCTGACTCAAACGATATTAGGACTCCCTAATCTCACTGGCAATGATACGGGCTGCACTCTGAACCCCTTCAACAAAGATGTTTGTATCATCATGCTTCCTCTTTTGTCTTCTTGAGATCACATCAGAGTCAGAAAACATTTGAGAAGCTACCGAATTTGGAGGGAGTTGGGAATCATTTGAGGATGTAGGGGCAAAAATTTAGGAAGTCCCCATTGTATCATTGGCCTATTGATTCGCCAACTATTCAATCACATCAGCAGGAGTCTCTGCAATATTTCCAGTGGCACGATCTTTCTCAAATATAAGCAACTCATCATAGTATTTGACCAGTGCGTCTCTGAATTTTGCTGCTTCGGGGTGACTCTGAAAATAAAACATTAAAATAGTAAATTCAGTGCTACAAGTATACCTCACTTTGCAGAAGATGAATCTCCTTCATGTTGGGGTCCAGTCTGGATTTGGTAAATTTTAGAGCCTAAACATGGTCAAAGATTTGATTTGATATAATTTAAAAATCTACATTAAATATAAGATTTGATTAGATTTCAAATTTGTATCAAATATTTAATTTGACCATATTTGGACGTCCATAATTGGTATTGGGCTATTTTAGGTGAAATATGATTCTTATTGTAAGGTTTTCTATTTAGGAAATCCTATTATGACCTAAAATAGGATTTCTCATCCTATAAATATAGGAGGAGGGTGGAGGCACAAAGGATAGCACAAGTTGGAGATTCGGGGTGCTCGTCTGCAGAAAATCTAAGAGAAAGTCCATATGCTTTGCTTTTAGGACTTCGCCATCCAAGACAGAAGAAAGAAAGAGATATGATCGAGGAGTCGTCGCCTTTGCTCAAGGAGATTGCTACGGGCTGGTAAGTGATTTCAATTGTAATATCTTTCTTTTCTTCTTGAGTGTGGTAAGAGGGTTAAATCTATTAGGACAAAGGATTCCATATTAATTATGTCAATCTTGTAATTTTACTTGAGTTATAAAGGTTAGGATTTGTAAACACCCAGATTTTTTAAAAATTAAAATATAATTTTTAGGATTTTCTGTAATTTTTAAATAATTAAAATTAATGTTCTTCAAAGAATTATTATTTTTTAAGTATTAAATTAAATATTAAAATATTATAAAAATAATATTTTTGTGTGTAAAATAAATAATTAGAAATAGTGTAATTTTTTTGGAATTTATTGGACCCAAAAACTATTTTAAAACACCTAAAAATATAGTTTTCAAATAAACCAGAATAAACCGGTTTAAACCATCCTGAACCGAATCAAACCGAGCCTAATTAAATTAAACCCTATTTAAACCTAAACCCTATTGGATCGGGTTGGATCTGGACCCGAATCCAAAACTCGACCCGACCCGCCTGCTACAGTAATCCCAAATCCCCCCCGACTCTCTGACTTTCCCCCGGCCGTTACCGCCGCCGCCGACGATTTCCAGTAACTGCCCCGACCCCGTCGTCTTCCGTCGCGGTCCGCTCGCCTCCCCGCCGACGTTCCACCTCCCAAACCGCCGTACCCCTTCTCCTCCCCGCCGTCCCTATAAAACCCCTGCCACCACCACGGTCACCATCTTCACCACCGTCCTTCGGCCACTACCACCGCCTCCGCCGCTTCTGCCACCTCCGGCGACAACTCCATCACCCATCATCCCCATCGCTGCCACCACGCGTATGCCAATTTTAGATATTTTCGGCCTCCTGTTCCGGTGAGCCTTTCTCTCTCCTCGCCGCATCGTTTTTCGAACAGACTGTTGCGACATGTTTTCTACGTGACCCTCTCGAAACCCGTGCCCTTAGACTGGAGTATCGTGTCCTGTGTCGATCACAAACTGTGACGCAAAAACAGTAATACATTCCCAATTCTGGATCTTTTAAACCTGACCCGAACTCACAAGTTCACGGCCGTTTAAATCCCAACCTATTTAATAATTCTGAAATTCACTTGAACAGTAAATTAGATAACATAACCGAGTTTTAAACTCTGTAATTATTTTATTTTATTGTGCTGTAGATTGTATTTTATTCACGGGTGAAATTGACCAAAAACTTGGTTATTTAAATCCAAATTTTCCCGAACTGGGTGCGTTCTGCTAAACGAGACGACTTGGTCGTGTGCAAATTTTACCGAAAGGTGCGCATCGTTAATACGGACGAGTAAGATTTCGCGGAAGTTGATTTGGATGTGCGTGTACACCGGAATCAACACGTATCCGTTGAAATTGTCCCGTATCGGCCCTGTTCTGAAACTCATTGTAAGTTCGTGTGTGCTTGTCATTTCGCAATAAAACTTGTGACATCGGATTCGTAGTGTTATGCTGGTCCTGTGACCCAAGTTTGGTTCGATTATGAGAACGTTGATAAAATCCCGTATCATGGGCTCTACGGCTCCACTTGACGGACGATTTTGTGATCGGCTCATCAGAATTCAATTTTGGACATTCCGTTGGGTTCGTATTGTCGTTCTGGACTTGTAAACACGAAGTTTGACGAATTTGGAGAACTTTGTCTCTAACATGTTTTTTGGTGCGAAGTGGGCCATATGTGGACCCCGCTTTGACCGAAAACTATCAATTTTGTCCCTGTGTCCAAATTGGACTTATGGATAGGCAATCCTAGCTATTTCATATCTTCTGAGCATGATGTTCATGATTATTTTAGCATCCGGAGAAGTACCTGAAGATCTTGCTGTGACCGAAGCAACTGTTGGAAACCAAATCCTAGGCAAGTGTACCTTGCCAATCTTGCAGTACTTGCTTCATAATATTCTTTTGATTTATTACTATATTATATATGTTCAACCTAGGACCGTGTGACATTACTTAACGTCCGAATAAGATTCGGGTGTCAACGCCGTACGCGGAGCTGTGTAACATCACCTAGAGATTGATATCGCGACCCTATACATTTTCGTGATTGCATTATCAAGTACGTCATACCATAGGACACTTGATACTGTTCATGAGACAGAATCTTTCCTGAGTATTCATGGTGATTCTGTATAGGCTTACAGGATTTGTGGCATAGATATTATATATGTATAGCTATCATATGACTTGTTGCATTAGATATGATTTTGCGTGTCATGGACATGAGACGTGTGATTACATTGGGTGGGAAGAGACACACAGGCTACATGCTGATTATATATATAAAACCCTTATTATTGCGGTGCTCAAGACTCTACACCCGAGCTTGGCCCATTATGTGATATTACTGCTATAGGCTCCCCGACACAGAGCTTGTAGTAGTCTCAGCCTGAGTTCTAGTGATGCTCTCATTTTGTATATCACTTAGTTGGTTACATAGTTTGCCCTATTGATATATTTTTTTATACTGCATTTATTTGGCTTGAGTTATTCTTGTACCTTACTATGTCCCCTGAGGACCTGGATCCGAATTATATCCCTAGGTATAGCAGAGGAGATCTATCCCGAGGTTTACGGGATATGAGCAGACGCTGGAGCAGTAACAGAACCAGAGGATGAGGTGATGGCTGAGGATTTCTTCTGAGTATCTGCTTTATTATACTCAGTCATTTCTGTTGTTAGACTCTTATTTCCTATTTATTGAACTGCTGTATCAAACTCATTATCGGGTTGTTCCTCGAGATACTTTATTGAGACTTGATGTTGGTTTAATTTATTTAATCTGATATTGATTGTATTTATCTTCTGTGGATGAGATTAGATTTATTCTTATGACCTGTATCGTAGACCTATTTATTGTTGTTTTACAGCTTAAGTACACTCTAACGGGTCCATTAAATTGGGTTTGCCTATTGGAGTGTGCTGCTGGCCATTGCCACGTGTCTAGTCCCTTGGTATTTTGGGACTGGGGCGTGACATAGTTTTTATGGTGGCCCATGCAGGTCTATGACTAAATTGTTTCAGTTTCAACTAAGGAACCGAACAAGCCTGCGACAAGGATATGATAAGTTATAGGATCTCATCCACTTGATTGAATCGTTCTTGATCTCTATAACAGATTCGAATTAATTTCTTGACATGCATCCTACCTTGATTCCTCTGTGCGCCTCTTATAGTTTATTTTGGATGTAGAGTAATGGATCCACCAGCAAGCGATGAGACTCCCGCAGGAACACCACAAGTGATATTTGTCACCTACGATGATGGAGTGACACCAGTGGGTGGAGGTATATCAGCACCACAAAGCAGTCAAGCAAATCAGCATGCTTCTAGATTTCGACGAGATGGCATTCTACCTCCGCCACAGTTTACTCCACCAATGCCCGTATTTCCGCAAGGGCAGGCTATGGACGGGCAGCAGATGTTTCAAATGTTCTATGCAATGATGCAAGTCCAACAGCAGGTTCAACAAGAGGCTCTACGTTACGAGGCGGAGAACTTGAGGAACAGCCTAGTAACCGCACTAGAGCAGACAAACCTACCAGCACGACGGCCATCGACGGGCTCTATCATCAATTTTTGCCAACTAAAGACACGTACCTTTTTAGGCAAGGAGGAGCCCACTGAAATTCATGAGTGGCTCACAAATACTGAACACTAATTGGAAGCACCTGAGCTTCCAAGGGAGCGTTGGATGATTGCCATCAGAATGCAGTTGACAGGTAATGCACATCACTGGTGGCTAATTGAGGAGAGACGGCTCAGACCAGACCGAGTCACTTGGAAAGAGTTTTCTAAACTTTTTCAGGAGATGTACATTCCATCTATTGCTCGATCAGAACTTCGGGACAAGTTCAATCGCCTCACTCAAGACAATATGACAGTCGAAGAGTATAATGCTGAGTTCATCCGTCTGAGTCACTTCGCCCCTACCCTGATCCCGATAGAAGAGGAGAAGGCTAAGAAGTTCTTCGACGAACTAAACTTTGAGCTACAGAGATTGAGCGAATCCGTTGCACCTACTTCATACACGGACGTCCTTGCTGCAGCTTGACGTATGGAGCGCTTCACCAGGAGAGAATCTAGCCTTAAGCGGCCATTCATGTCAGCACCAGCCAGAGCACCACATGGAGAAGCTGCAAAGAGACCTCACATGCACCAATCACCACAGCGAGCTGTATCACAATCCCTAACCCTTCCTACTTGTCACTACTGTGGCAAGATAGGCCATATTGAGAGAGAGTGTAGACTTAAATTGGGATTATGTTTAGCTTGCGGATCCAGGCAACATTCAGTAAGGTATTGCCCTGAGCGTCGAGAAGGAGCACCAATGGTAAACCGACAAGCTCTACCAGCACCAGGAGGATATCAACCGAGGCCACCCTTGGCACCATGAGCAGCAATCTTCCAACAAGCCCAGCAACAGCAGAGGGCACCACCACAAGGACGCGGACAAGCTTTTGCGATGACAATGGAGGACGCACAGACTCGAGGAGTAACGAATATACGTAAGATTTAAGTTTTCATAGTTATCTATTCCTAGTAATGCTTTAGCACGTGCTTTTTAATTCCATTCCCTAGCCTAAAGCCTAGTATTATGAACTTATTAGTAAATGATACCCAAGTTTTCCTAAACTGTAGATCCTTGCTCTAACCAGATTCCTTTACTCTTGAATTACTTATCTTTCATTGTCTAGGGAAATATTTGTATTCCTTCCCTACGTATTCTGCTTAACCCTCACACTTTCTCTTGATTTTTCTTTGTTCATGATTCTTTATCCTTTGTGTCTTGCTTCAAACATGTCTTGCAATCGTGTCATCTCTTCTGACCGATTATGTTTTCTTAATTGCGAGGACGCAATTCTTTTAAGGAGGGTAGATTGTAAACACCTAGATTTTTCAAAAATTAAAATATAATTTTTAGTTTTTTTTTGTGATTTTTAAATAATTAAAATTAATGTTCTTCAAAGGATTTTTTTTAAGTATTAAACTAAATATTAAAATATTATGAAAATAATATTTTTGAGTGTAAAATAAATAATTAGACATAGTATAATTTTTTTGAAATTTATTGGACCCAAAAACTATTTTAAAACACCTAAAATATAGTTTTTAAATAAACCAGAATAAACCGGTTTAAACCATCCTGAACCGAATCAAACCGAGCCTAATTAAACCGAACCCTATTTAAACCTAAACCCTATTGGATCGGGTTGGATCTGGACCCGAATCCAAAACCCGACCCGACCCGCCTGCTACAGTAATCCCAAATCCCCCCCGACTCTCTGACTTTCCCCCGGCTGTTACCGCCGGCGGCGGCGATTTCCTGTAATCGCCCTGACCCTGTCATCTTCTGCCGCGGTCCGCTCACCTCCTCGCCGATGCTCCACCTCCCAAACCGTCGCTCCCCTTATCCTCCCCGCCGTCCCTATAAACCCCCTACTACCACCACTGTCACCATCTTCACCACCGTCCTCCGGCCACTGCCACCGCCTCCGCCGCTTCTGCCACCTCCGGCGATAACCCCATCACCCATCATCCCCACCGCTGCAACCACGCGTACGCAAATTTCAGACATTTCTGGCCTCCTGTTCCGGTGAGCCTTTCTCTCTCCTCGCCGCATCATTTTTTGAACAAACTGTTACGACATGTTCGCTACGTGACCCTCTTGAACCCCGTGCCCTTAGACTGGGGTATCGTGTACTGTGTCGATCGTAAACGGCGATGCAAAAACAGGAATATATTCCCAATTCTGGATCTTTGAAACCAGACCCGAACTCATAAGTTCATGGTCGTTTAAATCCCAACCTGTTTAATAATTCTGAAATTCACTTGAACAGTAAATTAGATAATATAACCGAGTTTTAAACCCTGTAATTAGTTTATTTTATTGTGCTATAGATTGTATTTTATTTGCGGGTAAAATTGACCAAAAACTTGGTTATTTAAACCCAAATTTCTCGAACTGGGTGCGTCCCGCTAAACGAGGCAACTTGGTCGTGTGCGAATTTTACCGAAAGGTACGCATCGTTAATACGGACGGGTGAGATTTTGCGGAAGTTGATTTGGATGTGCGTGCACACTGAAATCAACGCGTATCCGTTGAAATTGCCCCGTATCGACCCTGTTCTGAAACTCGTTGTAACTTCGTGCGTGCTTATCGTTTCGCAACGAAACTTGTGCCATCGGATTCGTCGCGTTATGCTGGTCCTGTGACCCAAGTTTGGTTCGATTCTGAGAACGTTGACGAAACCCAGTATCATGGGCCCCACGGCTCCACTTGACGGGTGATTTTATGATCGGCTCATCGAAATCCAATTATGGACATTCCTTGGGTTCGTATCATCGTTCTGGAATTGTAAACACTAAGTTTGACAAATTTGGAGAACTTTGTCTCTGACATATTTTTCGGTGCGAAGTGGGCCACATGTGAACCCCGCTTTGACCAAAAACTATCAATTTTGTCCCTGTGTCCAAATTAGACTTATGATAGGCAATCCTAGATATTTTATATCTTCTGAGCATGATGGTCATAATTATTTAAGCATCCGGAGGAGTACCTGAAGATCTTGCTGTGACCGAAGCAACTGTTGGAAACCAAACCCCAGGCAAGTATACCTTACCAATCTTGCAGTACTTGCTTCATAATATTCTTTTGATTTATTACTGTGTTATATATGTTCAACCTAGGACCGTGTGACATTACTTAACGTCCGAATAAGATTCGGGTGTCAACGTCGTACGCAGAGCTGTGTAACGTCACCTATAGATTGATATCGCGACCCTATATATTTGCGTGCTTGCATTATCAAGTACGTCATACCATAGGACACTTGACACTGTTCATGAGACAGAATCTTTTCTGAGTATTCATGGTGATTCTGTATAGGCTTACATGATTTGTGGCATAGATATTATATATGTATAGCTATCATATGACTTATTGCATTAGATATGATCTTGCGTATCATGGACATGAGACGTGTGATTACATTGGGTGGGGAGAGACACACATGCTACAGGCTGATTATATATATAAAACCTTTATTATTGCGGTGCTCAAGACTCTACACCAGAGCTTGGCCCATTACATGATATTACTGCTACAGGCTCCCCGACACAGAGCTTGTAGTAGTCTCAGCCTGAGTTCTAGTGATGCTCTCATTTTGCATATCACTTAGCTGGTTACATAGTTTGCCCTATTGATATATTTTTTTATACTGTATTTATTTGGCTTGAGTTATTCTTGTACCTTGCTATGTCCCCTGAGGACCTGGATCCGGATTATGTCCCTAGGTATAGCAGAGGAGATCTATCCTGAGGTTTACGGGATATGAGCAGACGCTGGAGCAGTAACAGAACCAGAGGATGAGGTGATGGCTGAGGATTTCTTATGAGTATCTGCTTTATTATACTCAGTCATTTCTGCTGTTAGACTCTTATTTCCTATTTATTGAACTGTTGTATCAAACTCATTATCGGGTTGTTCCTCGAGATACTTTATTGAGACTTGATGTTGGTTTAATTTATTTAATCTGATATTGATCGTATTTATCTTCTGTGGATGAGATTAGATTTATTCATGTGACCTGTATAGTAGACCTATTTATTGTTGTTTTACAGCTTAAGTATACTCTAACGGGTCCATTAAATTGGGTTTGCCCATTGGAGTGTGCTGCTGGCCATTGCCACGTGTCTTGTCCCTCGGTATTTTGGGACTGGGGCATGATAGGATTTGTCCAAGTGACGGAGTCACCGCCTTATACTTGTCTTTATATATGCTTGGTGTTCGTTAGACAGGAATATGTTATCTCAGGTGGGTTGGCCTAAAGTTTTCGTTGCGGACACTCCCAGACTCGGTATCGGAACGCTTGCAGGGCGTGTTCGATTTCCAACATCTGGTATCAGAGCTACTGGTTTTGGTTCTGGCAATTATGTCTATGGAGCAGATGAACACTTGTATGATCACCCTCACAGGGGGGAATTGGGCAATTTGGAAGCTAAGGTTGGAGGATCTACTCTGGTGTAAGGACTTGCATAGTCCGTTGGAGGGCGATAATGAAGGACCATATAAGACAACTCTATAGGAGGGAGTGAATAGAGTGCAGCGGAATAATCTACCCAATTAAAAATTAAGCAGAGTGAAGGCAGTTACTAACTAACAGTGTATATGCAAGACAGTAATAAAATAAGAGAGAGTAAACGCAAACACCGCGATGTATACTGGTTTCCTTTTGAGAGGACTAGTCCAGTCTCGAGAACTCTTGCTCGGAGTTTTATCCACTATAATCACCAATAGTGAATCACAAGCTTTGATCCGAAGGCTTGCCGACTTCTTACAACCACGAGTTTTGATCCGAAGGCTCGTAACTTCACACACAATCGGGGCTTGATGAACCAAGCTATTTACAACTCTATAGACTTCTAGATCAAGACCGCACTTGGCACTTAGAAGGGAGTTGATCTTGGAGATAAAAAAGTTTAGGCTCTGAGGGTTTACTCACTATAGGATAGAAAGATTGAGAATGGTTGAGTGAGTAAGAATATGAAAATCCAACTCTATTTATAGGTTATTACCAAACCGAGTTCGGCCAGAGTTCGGTCATATTAATTCAAAATTCGAACGTTGGGCAAAAAATTCAAGGATTGTACAACTGGATATATTCTACTAAAAAAAGTGACCGAGTTCGGTGTGAATTTGGGGCAAATTAGGTCCGAGTTTGGTTTACCTATTTTAGGTAGATCCAAGTTTGTATGTGGACTAGTTTGGTAGATAGGTTCAAGATATATTTGGCCTGATTTCTAGGTGGATGGGTTTTAGGCTATTTGAGTGGACTGGGTTGCTTTCTAGTTGCCAGTGCGACTCAACTTACATAAGGCCTAGACTCAAATAAAATATAATATTATATATGAAAACCAAGAGCACTGATGATGTCAAACTTCTGAAACATCTGCTGACTTGAAGATATTATTTTCTTGATGGCAGTTGTCCAAAGATAACCAGATCTAGGAATCTGAATACCTTTCAGGGGCTTCGCCCCCACGAGGGGCGCTGCCCCCTCGACCCCCTTTCGCTGACTGTTCAGCGGAACCCCTAAGTGAGAGGCTCCAGATAAGTCATAGGCGGTTGGACGAAATCTTCTGGTATAACGCCTTCTTTGGCTCATCGTCATATAGCATATGTCCATTGTTTATCTTGTTTATTGCTTTTTTTAAGTACATATTAGACGAACAAGAAAATATACAAAAATAAATATTACATATTTGGACAATACTGAGATTAAGTAGAAGATACTATAGTGATTAATCGATTACCGTAATGCTAAACTTAATCGATTAGTCATATTCAAAAACTCAACATAAACATTGTGCCAACAGATAATGCTAAACCATCGGACAAAGCTGCTGAAGACTGGAAATGACTGGATCGAAAGGCCGTTGGATTCATCCGACAATGGCTGGAGGAATCGGTGTTTCATCACGTGTCCATGGAGAGTTTGACAAAAGCATTGTGGGAGAAGCTGCATTCGCTGTTCGAAAGGAAGACGACTGACAACAAGGCATTTCTGGTTCGCTAACTCATCAACTCGAAGTGCACGGAGGGTGCCCTAGTAGCACAACATCTGAATGAGGTTCAGGGTATTATCAATCAGCTGTCTGCGATGAAGATGGTGATTGATGATGAGCTTTAGGCCCTTTTGCTTTTGAGTTCTCTGTCGGAAAGCTAGGAGACGTTGGTGGTGTCGGTAGGCAACTCCGCGCCTGGTGGAGTTGTCACAATGGACGTAGTCAAGAAAAGCTTGTTGAACGAGGAGATCTGGGGTAAGCAAGTGGAACCGTCGCAGGAGTCCACTCTGGTGGCTTCCTACGGAAAGGGAAGACCCAAGTCACAGGCGAGGACATAAGGGAGTTCTCTGGATTTTACGACTGTGGACCTCAAGGAGGGCGGCTATCACTCTGGCGAAATGGGTCATATCAAGAGGAACTGCATGAAGCTCAAAGTTGAGAAGGCCAAAGGCAAGGATGATCAGGAGGATCTCATGGCTATGGAAGATCTCATCATCGCAACAACCGACACAGAGGAACCTTGTGGCATATGTCATGATGGAAATTGGGCCATGGATACGGGGGTATCGTATCACGCCACTCCATATAGGAGGATCTTCACGTCATACCACGACGAAAAGTTTGGACTTGTAAATATGGACAACAATAGGACGACTACATTTATAGGAATCGGTGATGTGCACTTGACAACGGAGCTTGGTGAGAAGCTTATTCTCAAAGATGTGCGACATGTACCGAGTTTGCGCTATAACTTGGTTTCGGTAGGGAGGCTGGCAGATGATGGCTGTCGCAGTTTGTTTGGAGACAAAAATTGGATGCTTATGAAGGGTTTCCAACAGCTGGCTCGAGGAGATTTATGTTGTGGCATGTACAGGCTCAAGCCGCTGAGTTGTACATGCAGGTCACAGACATTGGATGGAGGTTCGAAGGGTATTCGACAGGAGTTGGATCATCGGGAACTTGCTGAGGAGGGGCTTCGAGATACTTTGATGATTACGGAGGGTTCAGTTCATCGAGACAAAGCGACGAATGGTGATGAGGCAAAGATTGAGGGTTAATATGTTGGTCCCATGACAGCTGGCTGGTCTCCAGGTAGGGGATCCAATTTTAGCAACTGGTGGTTTGCCAAATCTTCACGGAGCGACATTGGTTTTAGCAGTTTGAGGCTAGGGAGGAGATCAATGTTTGCAGCAAACTCAATCTAAGGCGGGACCGTCACCATTCACACAGTTCTAAGGAAGTTGTGGGTCATCGATGACATGCACATTGCATAATGTTCTACTCGAGGATGCATGTGTATGGGGCGGCTTCAAGTTCGGATACGAAGGTGGAAAGATTCAGGAGTTCGAATCTCAGGAGAATCGTACCGTCAGCTTGGTTGGGCCTTCCAAGGGTGAAGTGTCACGACCCGATTTCGTAGAATCGTTGGGGCGTCCCCCGAATCGTGATGCCGTACGGACCTGGGGTTGCGCCCGCACAAGGCTAAAGTATTTTGCATAACGAGCACATATTCAGAGTACGCAGATAAATTAAAACACATATTTGAAACATGGAAAAGTTCTCTTTATTGATAATGAACATATATTACAAACTCTTGAACGAGTCAGCTAATATGCCGCACGGGCTTACAAAAGAGATGACTCAAAATGAGATAGCAGTCCTGTACATTATATCCCTTTACTAAACTTCAAAAGATATAGACCTTCAGGCTGGAGGATAGCTTTGCCACGGAGCTGCATTTGTGTATGAAGAGTTGCAAGCTCTTGTCTTCAAAATACTTCAAAGGGACGAGGTAAAAATGCGCCAACAGCTGGACTGGATCAGGAAGACGACTTCGGCTCCTCGTTCGGTTCGCCTTGGTGCGGAGAACCTGTTTCAACGAGGGTCAGCATGTCGAAACATAATGGTGAAGGCGAGCTAACCGAACTATACCAATCAACACGTTGTTTTAATGAAGCATGCATATTTGTGAGTTTCTATCTTGCCTTAGTTCATTTACAAGTAAGCAGCATATAGAATTTACTGAAATAAACGTGCCACCGTTCGGTGGATTTTACCTGCCCGTCTGAATTACCTGCACAATACTTACCATGCCTTCCCTGCCACGAAGACACAAGTTAGTTTGCAACAGGTTTAAATATACACGTTGGGATCACTGGCTAGAAGCCATAATGGACCGTTTAGTCTTTGAACGAGGATGGTGTGCAACAAAGCATGTGAGGCGCTACACGCCATCCCGTTCGCACGTGAGACTATCGTGAAGTTCCATCCGGACCGGATCGGTGCCAGTGCCCCAGCAACCGTCCGCAGGAACCCGTTGACCTTGTGCACAAGTTGTCCGTGATCAATCGTTCGTGGCACGTTAACGTTGATGCAGTTGAGGCACATGAACAAGATAAGCAACATTGCATGATTCGTTTTGCATAGTCTTCCTGACAGTTTATTTCATAATAAGTGTATTCCATACTTAGCACAATTTATGAAAGAAGATGCATTCTAAATAAACTTGAAGCATGTATAGAAAATTCCCAAACGAACAAGCAAGCATATGAGTAATCGTTCCCAAGTTGAATGACAAGCAATACAATCCAAGTCTATTTCATTTTTATCTTGGTATCTTTTATTATTACTTGGTATCGTTTGATCGGGGCAAAGAAGAATGCAGATTTTAGGGTGTGAAGCTTGGAAGCAGGGCTAGCTAATCGGGTTGGTAGCCACTCACTTGGATTGTTGGAAGGAAGAAGGAAAGAGGCGCTTCACGACTCCGCTCGTAAGCCGCCTACTGCTCGTTCACCTGCACACGAACAGCTCGATTAATACTTCTTCCTCTCTTTCCAATCTCGAAATAGAAGTGCAAGTCAATGAACGAAAACAATGAAGACCATCGAAACCGTTCAAGAAAAACAAGCAAATCCCAGAACCAACTCAAAGCACGAAAGCAACAAGCGACATCGAAAACTGAGGCAATAAAAGATAGCAGCGGAGAGGTCCCTCCTGACACTGCCGCTAAGTCGATCCCGGGGGCACGGTCCACTGAATATGGGAATCGATTCCGAAGAAACAAATCCATAACGAGGACGAGTTCTTAATTCAATCTATCCCGATCGAACAATACCGTTTGTGTTTCTTAGCCGCGCTCCCCACACCGGGGGAACGGGACGCTACATGAAGAAGCTCATCGGAACGTTAACACGTTTCGGTAGAAGACAGAAGTCGGGGACAGGCAGCCAAGACTCATGGTGAAGCTGATAGTCAGAAACTTTGGTCTCAGTCGTGTCATTGATGTCGGCAGGATCCCAGTGGTACAGAAGGTGCTACGCATGGCAGCTAGCATCGATGTGATGGTCGAGAAGCTGGAGACGAAGAAAGATGCAAAGCAACTCTGGGGATCGAAGATCGGTGGCATGGGGGAGCAGGAACTCTGTCGCTGGGTAACATACATGGAGTCCAGTTGAGAAGCCACGAGGTCAACACCCTTTCATCAGATTGGAGGTGAAGATTGTTGGGGTCCAGTCTGGATTTGGTGAATTTTAGAGCCCAAATATAGTCAAATATTTGATTTGATATAATTTAAAAACCTACATTAAATGTAAGATTTGATTAGATTTTAAATTTGTATCAAATATTTAATTTGACCATATTTGGACGCCCATAATTAGTGTTGGGCTATTTTAGGTGGAATATGATTCCTATTTTAAGGTTTTCTATTTAGAAAATCCTATTATGACCTAAAATAGGATTTCTCATCCTATAAATATAGGAGAATGGTGGAGGCACAAAGGATAGCACAAGTTGGAGATTCGGGGTGCTCGTCCACAGAAAATCTAAGAGAAAGTCCGTGCTTTGCTCTTAGGACTTCGCCATCCAAGACAGAAGGAAGAAAGAGATCTGATCGAGGAGTCGTCGCCTTCGCTCAGGAAAATTGATACGGGTTGGTGAGTGATTTCAATTGTAATCTCTTTATTTTCTTCTTGAGTGTGGTGAGGGGGTTGAATCTATTAGGGCAAAGGGTTCAACATTGATTCTGTCAATCTTGTAATTTCACCTGAGTTATAAAGGTTAAAATTTGTCCAAGTGACATAGTCACCGCTATATACTTGTCTTTATCTGTGCTTGGTGTTCGTTAGATATGGGTTGGTTATCTCAAGTGGGTTAGCCTAAAGTTTTTGCTATGGGCACTCTCAGACAGGAGGTTGAATCTATTAGGGCAAAGGGTTCAACATTGATTCTGTCAATCTTGTAATTTCACCTGAGTTATAAATGTGGGATTTGTCCAGGTGACGTAGTCACCGCAATATACTTGTCTTTATCTGTGCTTGGTGTTCGTTAGACATGGGTTGGTTATCTCAGATGGATTGGCCTAAAGTTTTCGCTGCAGGTACTCGCAGACAAAGTGTCGAAATGCTTGCAGGACGTGTCCGATTTCCAACACTTCAAACTCATGAGAATTCACAAGACTTCAAATAATAACAAATGTAACCTGTGTATGACCAAAAAAAAAGTTCATATGAACTCAGAAAAGATCATTGTGTTTGAGACAATTTTCATGCCAGAATATTTAGAGAGGAATGATCATTGTTCTACAGCGTGTAAGTATTCCAAGTAGAGGACTCCATTATGGAAGATACATAAGCAAATAGAAAGGGTCACTTCGAAGCTATATATATATATATATATATATATATATATATATATATATATATCAAAGCAATGCCAATTATGTTAATGGAGGCAAAATAACATCAGTAAAGAATAGTAATAATAGAAGTACACTAATAAAAAAATTGGCATGAAAAAAAGTTCTTCAGTAATGCACTAAAAAAATCAGTTGAGCTTGTGTACCACTGATTAACAACCAAATTTCATATGAACTCAGAAAATTGCTGTTTTTGGAAGTCAACTGATTCCTTTTTTTAGTGCATTACTGAAGTATCAAGATCTCAGGAAATACTATATATGATTGTTTCATCATCCCAGGAAAAGTTAAAATCAAACAGTTTGCAAAGGATACTGTAACTGACAAATAATTGATAGCTAGCACGTACCGTCAAATATGTCTCCCAAACAACATTCTCTGCGATCACTCTTTTTGTTTCAGGGTCCCTTACAAAACCACTGCAATTTGGATCCGTCAATAATGCATGAACAATGTTAAAATTCTCTCTTAAAACCCTCATTGAGGATTCGATATGTGGTTTTTTCTTAATATCCAAACCGGAGAGCTTTTGCTCAACCTTCTCATGGATTTTGGTCAGGCTGTCTGCCTTGAGATAAGTGTCCGGCCTGATTTTCCATTCATTGCTCAACTCTTGAAGAGTTTCAATGAATTTTAGATCTTGTTCTTTAGTCCACTTGAACTTGTTTCTTCCCGGACCTCCATTAGCCATTTCCCTGGGGAAACAATTTATTAGCACCATAAAACTGAATTGCACAATACCAACAGAGAAAAATATGAAGTGGCAATAGCATTTTCATAGTAAAGTCAATTTAAGTGGAGCGTTCTTCCATCCACATGATAACTTATTCTGGCAAACATAAATTTAGCAAACACATATATCATATAACTATTTGAGTTGCCAGGATATATAGATTCAAATAATCAATTAATAGCTTAAAAGTTTCATCTATTTATGCCCATGAGTAGTATCAGTATTAAGAAAGAAATACTCACCAAACAGAGAAATAAAGGACATTAAAATCCCCATATGCAGCACACTTGGTGAGAATGCAAAATATTGATACACATTAGTATCAGTATCAATATGGGAAAGATAATATTTCTGAATCCAAAGTTTCTGACCTCCCAGGTTATGCTTTAATTCCTTAATATGGATGTTATTAAAAAAATGGGCTTCAAGCTGCTAATATGGTATCTTGAGCTCTATATACACAAATCTGTACAGTAGCACTTAAAAAAATTATCAGAAACAATTCCAGCATCATGTTTTATTAATCATGGAGACACTAAAAGTCCCTACATGCACATGCAGCAGTCGATAGCAGCAGAATATTATCAACAATCATATCAAACTTGCAATGCAACAGAACTCAGTATATAGTATACTGATACTTCTCATGTGCATCAAACTTCATTTACACATATAATGGGCATAAGTTCATGTTCTGTCATGCTATTTATACTTCCAGAACTCAGTATACAGTAACAGAATGAACAAGTAGATACTGATAAATGAGCAATTTCATAAATCTCATTACAAATCACTAATTCAAAGTTCATGGAGATAATGGTAAATCTCATTACAAGAAGAAAGAAAAAAAAAAACATAAAACTTATGACATTCTAAATCGAGTCTTTCATGTGGTTTGTCCATTTGTCATCCAATCATTGTACATTTTTTGTGCTAAATTTGCTCTCCATGTAGTCCATTCATTTGAAGTTTCGATGGTAGCTATAGAATCACCGGCAAAAGGGATATTGTGTTCCACATCTTCAAAGATATCCATTTCTAGTGGATCTTGTTGCATATCATTTTTCAACTCTCTCCTAACAAAGTTGTGTAATAAGCAACATGTCATTATGATTCGAATTTGAGTCTTGATGGTGTAGAACGAAGGATTCCTAAGAATTGTCCATCGATTTTTAAGTACACCAAAACATCTCTCAATCACATTCCTAGCTCTTGAATGCTTCATGTTGAAAAACTCTCTAGGAGTATTGGGTTGGTGGCCTTCTCTCCACTCATTAAGGTGATAACGTGTTCCTCGGTAAGGAGCTAAAAATCCTTCACAATTTGCATATTCAGCATCCACAAGGTAATAGTGACCTACATAAGATAATAATTTTTAAACCTCTTTTTTTATAAAAAAAAAAGTACTTCACAATTTAAAAATAAATTACAATGTGAAACTTTTAAACCATTTCTCCTACTTATAGCATCACGGAGCACCCTACCATCGGCAGCTGAACCTTCCCAACCAGCCAAGACATAAATAAATTGCAAATCTTGTGATCAAACTCCCAACATTTGTTATAACTTTACCACTTTGATTCCGAACTTAGCTTGATCTACTAAAGGAACCCTCATACTAACATGTGTCCCATCTAATGCACCTAAACATCCCTACATATTTAGAAAAAAAAAGGTAAGAAAAGTAGTCAAATACAATATTTCTAAGAAGATGCTATATATTATGATACAAGGTTATACTTCTTACCTTAAAATATTTCCATCTCTCATCGTTGCAGTTTTCTGGGATTGGTTCTGGTTTTTTCAGTAAGTCTCCTTGCAGACGTATGATAAAATGCAAAACATTGTTGAAATACTTGTTAACTGTCTCCCCCGATCTCTTAAAATAAAATTTGATATTTCGATTTTTCATATCATGTCCTATGATATGAAGAAATATTGCCTCTTGTTCATCCACCAATAAATTCTTTGATGCCTTTAAACCACCATCTCTTTCAAGTTTTTTACACAAAACATGAAAAGCACGTCTACTTATCCTCAATTGTTCAAAACAATGAGTTTCACTCATAAACTAACTCATTCACAATCTCCTTATTTCTGAAGAAGTTAAGTACATATTTATGTCTCTCTAAAGACTTTCTTCTAGTATATATCGTAGATGTAGATGCAACAACTTGAAAAACCAGTTTAACAAATTCAAAATATGCAACCAATGAGTACATATTGCAATCAACTTCTTTCTCTCACTTGAATGAAGACGAGCCATTACTGCATGAACAAATTTATATACTCAGTCTCTATGATGAAATATATGTAATCTAAAAATGCACATAAGCTCATTTTCATGGTAATAAATCATGGGGGCAATAATGTGATGGTTGAGTGATTTTCTGTAGCTAAAGATGTTTCTATTGTTCTATAAGCAAGAGGAGCAATGTAATGACTAAAGTTTTACTTAAATAACTTATAAGGTTATTTTGAGCATATATACCAATGAAAATTGATTCAAATGCTTAAAATGAAGTCTCCATGACTTCAACTACAAATTAATCATTTTCCATTAGCTAAAAGAATCTAACTAAGGAGCCGAATTTGGAAGACTCAGATGGAGATCAATGTCCCAATCCCCATTATCCACCCTCCGGTCGCCAACGAACCCCTGAGACAACGGCCACGACACCACCACCACCATCAGCCATGACAACACCACCACCACCACCACCAGCCACGACACTATCCCTCAGTTTTTTAAAATTAGCACTACCCTCCAAATTCTAAAAAATACTATAATTACAATTACTAGGTTATGAAGGAATGAAGGGGTAGTACTAATTTTTTCAAAAACTGGAGGAGGGAGATGGGGGAGGGGGGAAGTGGAGATATGATTAGCAATTAGAAGATAAATACAGATAACTCTTTAAACAATGACATAGTGATATTATTATATTTTTAGTTTAAACGATGACAGAGACCAAGTATGTGTGATAAAATATGGCTGTTGATAAGGGCACTACATAGTTTACTTGGGGCTAGCCCATTGAAAATTTTATAAAAATTACAAGTTTGCCACTCCTCAAAGTTACTTAGGGCTAGCTCACACTAACCTATATAAGTAAAAATCATTTCTCTTCTTTGTTTTTCACCCTAACATGAAGAAATCTCTTATTCTCCCAAGTCCAAAAATCTAAACCTAACTTTGGAATTTTGCTTTGGTGATTGTCCAACGAATATTCTTCCGGTATGTCTTCGACAACATACGATGAATAAGTTTTGCGATTGTCACAAAAAAATTAGTTTTATTTGACTATTGTAGGAGCAATACATGAAATTATATTCGATGAAGAAGTCGGATCATGCAATCCATTAAATATGCACTCCGGTCCTTCCGAAGAACATGTCGGTTGTTTCGAAGCACGTACGGTACGTAAAATGACAACCCTAATTCGACAGTCATCGACTGTATAAAATTTGACAGTCCAATATAAATATAGGATTGTCAATAATTCGACAGTCCTATATTAATATAGGACTGTCATAATTTCGACAGTCCTATATACTCAGTGGACTGTCAAAATAGTGATAGTGCTGAATCTTAAAGATTGTAAATTATTTGAACTGTCAATTATTTGAAGTTATTAAGTTTTAGATTATTTTATATTGGTTATAGGACCAAGCTCGTACAGATGTTGTGGTACATCCTACTATTGGGGTTGATGTGGAGGATATATTCTCAACGGATATTCAATTTGTATCCCAGGAAGAAGCATTAGATTGGTACAGAGAAGTTGGAAGACAACATAATATAGTCATTGTCATTGCAAGATCCATTAGATCTCGGCCGGGCCGAAAATATGTAGAGCTGGGCTATGAAAGAGGAGGTGTGTTTAGGGAGCATCATAAAAAAAATGGTGTTGTTGAAAAAAAAAAATCCCCAAGAAAAACGCCGGGACAAGAAAATGTGGTTGTCCATTTATGTTGTTGATCGTAAAAGTAGAAGATGTGAAGTGGATAATCGAAGTTAAGAATGGAATACACAATCATCCTATTCCAGAGACACTTATGGGTTATGCCTACGCGGCACGGTTGAAGGAGGATGAGAGAAAGTTGGTTGAAAAAATGTTCCTTTCCGGAGTTGCACCGAAACAAATTTATTCTGCCGTGCGACAAAAAGAAGATGGAAAGAAGTCGACCATGAGGACGATCTATAATAGTTTGGCGAGAGCAAAATGTAATAGTATGAAAGGAAGAATGGCGATGCAGCAAGTATTGAAGTTGCTTGGGGAGCATCACTACGTGGAGTACCATAGAAGACATCCACAAACTGATAAACTCCTTTCATTGTTTTGGGCTCATCCTGATTGCACATACTTGGCTCGGTCCTTCGCAGACGTGTTGGCCCTTGATTGTACATATAAGACCAACAAGTTCAAGATGCCTCTTTTTTACGTTGTTGGGTTTACGTCTACGGGAAAAAAAAATCAGTCGCTTTTTGTTTTATGAAGAGTGAGACAGTAGAGGATTACACTTGGGCGTTGAGAAAACTACAATCCTTTTACACAGGATACAAAGAGCCTCTGTTTTTGTTACCGACAGAAAATATGCGCTGATAAATGCTATAGATATTGTATTTCCTCATGTGCATAGGCTACTATGCACTTGGCATATAAATCGAAATATCCAAGCTCAATGCAAGAAGAAATTTGAAAATATGGACGGTAAAATCGACATGGTTCGCTTCAAAGAATTCTACAATGATTGGAGTCTTGTATGACGAGCAAGTACTACAGACAGCTACGACACAACATGGTACATGTTCAAATAAAAATGGGAGACGAGTAACCTGACATGCATATCTTATATCAAAGATACTTGGCTAGAACCACATAAAGAACAATTCGTCTTAGCATGGACGAACATGGTGAAGCATTATGGCACAATCACTACTAACCGAGTCGAAGGATCACACTCAAGTTTAAAAAGATATCTACAGTCATCGGTCGATAATTTTGTCTCCGTTTGGCAATCGATTCATTTGATGATTATTTTTACGGTGAATGAGATTGTAGCATCATTTGAGATGAGCCTCAATATTGTAAAGCATGAATACAAGCATGAACACCTCTTGGATGGTTTAATCCATGTAGTATCTCACAAGGCCTTGGGCTTATTATTTGAGGAGATTGATAGGTCGAAGTCGGTTGGTTATGATCCCGAGGTTTGCGGTTGTTCATATCGACATTCACTCGGCTTTTCTTGTACACATGAGATTAACGAATATCGTCGTCAATCGATACCTATTCTAATAGATGTAGTTGATCAACGTTGGAGACAACTGTCGATAATGCCGACGGTGGAAGTTCACGATAATTTCTTTTTTTTGCCACAAGTGAAACTCCTGCACGCAAGGTGGTGTGTCGCATCGGAACCGAAGAGAAGATCCATTAAGGTTAAAATCCAAGAAATTGTAGTCTCGGCAACAACTCGATTGCAAGAGCCATCTGTTGTTCGAACTCCTAAGGGAAGACCACACTCAAGAATGAGTAGAGCAAAAAAGAAGGAGATGGAGTCAACTAAAAGAGATCCATCCTTGTTTGAACATATTGAACGCAATTTAGAGCAAGTTGAGGCAAAGTCGGTTATCGAAAGTGTGGTATTTTCGCAGAAAAAGAGTAAGCTTACTATTCGAAGGGGGAAGAAACAGAAAATGAACGATGCAGTCACGACGAAGGGTTTAGATAACTTCTCTGATTCATATAGTCTATACATTCTAAATTTTCTACCTGAGATACAGAATTTCATTTGGTCTATTGTTGATGTTCCTAAGGATGGTCATTGTGGATATCATGCACTAGCAAGACATCTAGGCTATTTAGTTGAAGCAGGATGGAGACAGGTTAGGAAAAAGCTGTACGAGGAGTTGGAGTCTCGTCTACCCTTCTATAGGCAGATACTCGGCGAAGAAATTGTTGGAGATTTGTTGGCAAGCATACCTTGTACGGAAACAGTTACCGGACCAGACCATTATATGGATGTCCCGCCTGCTGCATACGTATTCTCTAATAGGTATAAAATACCTATTGTAATTATCTCACAAGGCATTAACAATACTTTCTTTCCAATGTGCGCTCCCCCGGCCGAACACAGACTATCCAATCTATGTTCGATAGGGCTTATCGGACAATACTTTGTCATCCCAAGGTTGATCGGTCATTCTCCTATTCCTCCACCTTCTATGCTATGGTATAAACACGCACCAGACGAAGCGATCGCATGGACGATACCCTACACGGATGCAATTACTGGATATAAGAAGATGATGAAGATAAAGGATCCAAAAATCTTGCCGAAGGACTACTTTGATATTCTAATCGATTGATTCATCTTATATTGTATGTTGTGCAATGAGCCATATATATATATATATGTTGAACTGTATATTGAACTGTATGTTGTGCAATAAGCACTGTATGTTGAACTGCATGTTTGTGCAATGACCATGTATGTTGAACTGTATATTGAACTGTATGTTGTGCAATGAAAGAAATATGTATAAAACTAGAACTGTATATTGAACTGTATGTTGTGCAATGAGGCAAAATCTGTATAAAACTAGGACTGTCACAATCTGGACAGTCCCACAAGCAATGAGGACTATCAAAATATTGACAGTCCTAATTTTAACTCATTGTCTCCACCTTTATATGTAAAATTAGGACTGTCAAAATTTTGACAGTCCAATAAGCTAAGAGGACTGTCAAAATTGTGATAGTCCTAATTTTAACCCACTCTCCTGAAAAGTAAACAATTGGATGAACTTATACCTATATATAAAATGTACTTATCTATAAATAATTGGATGAACTTAGAACTTACAACTATATATAAAATTATCATAACGTAATGTACTTACCGGATTGTTCCATATTTGGTATGCAATATGGTTCTCGATCGACGGCAACATAGAGCAACCGTTTGGACGAGTCTCGACTGGACTATCTGGCTACTGAGAGGGTCATGAACCATCAGTAGCCCAGTTTCTGAGGGTTTGTGGGAGAGTATCGACAGGACTATCTGCATGCTGAGAAGGTTCTAAACCATCAGTTGGCCGATTTTGGACATTTGGTATGTCCTCATCGGAGGAGGAAGAAGAACCAGAAGTACTAGGAGGAGCACGTCTCTTCGAACGAGTGACAGTCCTCTTCGTCAGTCGACGTTTCCTAACTTCAGGGTGCGCCTCAGGGTCGCGGATAGTGAGAGCTGGTTCAATAGTACGCTGAACATTGCGTTCTTTACTCATCGACGCAGTAGGCCGTCTTCTTACAATATCTTCATCCTCAGTGCCCTTCCGAGGGGCGTGACTATAAGACCAAAAAAAATTAATTTTAACATCCTAAATTAATTTAACATTCAGGACTGTAGAAATTTTTACAGTCCTATATGTATACAGGACTGCAGAAATTTTCACAGTTCTAAATTATATAGGACTGTTGAAATTTCTACAGTCCTCAATCTATATAGGACTGTAGAAATTTCTACAGTCCCGCATGATTCTGCTCGATACATTCGACGAATGTCGAAATTGTATGCCCTAAAATCGGGTACGAGCATCCAGAAAAACGTCCAAACTACATCCTAAACTACACTCAGGACTTGTAAATGCAATAGAAATTATTGCATTTTAAGAATGGAAAGATAACCATTGAAAATTTACGAAATGCAATAGAAAATTTTAAAATTTTTGGAAAATTTTGTAAATGCAATAGAACAAGGAGAAGGAAGAATTGTACCTTAATTCTTTCGAGACTTTGGGAGCCATCGACAAGGAGGAGGAAGAGGAAGAAGTGGAGGAGGACGGCTCCGGCAAGAAAGGGAGGAGGGAGAAGGGCTCCGGTGGAGGTTTGGAGGGTTTGGGAGGAGAGTTTAAAATTTGGACTAGTATGAGTAAACTTTTGGGCTAGTACGAGTAAACTTCATTCATTAATGAGCTAGCCCCAATCCTGGACTAGCCCTAAGTAAACTTTGTAGTGCCCTTATCAACAGTCTAAAATATTGATTGAAAATGACACACTAACAAGTGTTTATCACGTATTTTTAAGAAAATTTTCTCAAATTGATAAAAGGAATCATGTTTTAATAGAATCAAATCGCAATAAAACGAGAGAGGAAAAAAAACACCATACAACTAAAAGCAAAACTTACTCATAACAAAAAGTAAAGCTAAAATGTCCAACCACAAAAAGGACAAAAGAGAGAGAGGAGAGAGAGAGAGAGAGATTAAACGTCAAATACACACACACAAAAATGCTATGAATGTAGTTGATGCATAGTTGAACTGTGGTTGTTTTCTTACGACAAAGATAATACTAACGTAGATGACAACCAATCAAATATTATCAATTAACATATTTACTCCTCATTGTTAACTAGAAACAACTATAATAACGATCAGATAAGTAACTTATAGTTTTTTTATGTGCAACTCTGAATTAAAGATTCATATAGCCGTCAAAAAAAAAAAAAAAAAAATGGAATAGTTGTCTATCGATGCATTCTCCAACTATACCATGGAAGAACCTACATGGAGGCGAGTGGGACAGTTGTCCCCATTGAATTTTTGTTTTCGAGTTAAATATTTATATTTTCTTTTAAATTTTGTTTATCACTTTAAGTTTTATCCCCTCAAAATTTGTAATTTGCAAATTTTTATATATATATTTATATTATGTTTTATTTTTTTCTTCATAATTTTAATTTTTTTTCTCTCCTAATTTTTCTGGCTAAACTTCAGACTTAGATGGATCAATTTGAAAAAAAAAAAAAAAAAATAGTTCAGATTTTTTACCACATTTTTTAAATTTTCTGCCTCCGTTCCTGATTGTTACTTGTTACTATAAATCATCCTTTGTTGACTTACTCCCAAGAGAATTGAATAGAAAATAATTAGTAGCCTGACCAAGCAAAGAATTGGGATAGCTGGCTGGCTGGCTAGTTGCCCATAACCACCACCACCACACCCCCCCCCCCCCCACCCCCCCCCCCCCCCCCTCTCTCTCTCTCTCTCTCTCTCTCTCTCTCTCTCTATATATATATATATATATATATATATATATATATAAAACGATGTTGATGTTTCGATATCAATCACGAGCTCAATATTGTCGTTGTCGATGTCGTACCTACAGCTAAACACAGTAAAATCACGAGCTCATGCATGCATGCATGCTCGTTCAGAACATTGTATGGTTCGCCATTCTGCTTAACACGCGCTGAGCTGCTGCTTAGTCTGTCATTGTTCACAGACTTGTCCAATATAAATAAAAACAACAACAAGAAACAAATAAATTATGCCAGTTCAAACTAATCACTGTTCTTTATTTTTATTTTATTTTTGCATGTGGTCTTTCGTTTAAAAAAAATGGAAAAAAAAAAAAAATTCATGACTCATGAATGTAAAGAGAAATGTAGACATAAATAGAAGCCGATGCCCCCAAAGGTTGTATGTTCGAGCGACGGAAAAATATTATAATTCCTTGATGTGAGCATTAAAAGTGAGGTGGGAGCGGTGCGGTCTAGAGCGAACGGGATGCGGTCTGAATAGGTGCAGTATGGTCTAGGTGCGAGTGCGGTACAAGTACGGTGCAGGTGGAGGAGGCCTTCGGACCTAGAGCCTTTGGGCTGAGTTTGTAAAATTTTCTAACAGCTATAACGAATTTGTTTTCAGCCCAATGGTCCAAATATGATAAATCTGGCAATTTGAATAAATAAATAAAAAAAACACTTTGTCTTTGACTGACTTTATCAAAATTAAAAAGAGAGAGAGAGAGAGAGTACAATAATATAAAATATAAATAATCCTACTTGTTGCATTTGTTGCATGAGGAACTCGACCTAACAATCTCATAAGCATTTGTTGCATGAGGAACTCGATCTAACAATCTCATAAACAACCAAGTCAAGTGGAGCAAGTTGCTCAGCTTCCTGCTTATTTTGTCTTTTCAATCATGCATCGGTGTTTCATCATTTTATGGACCGCGTCGCGACTGAAAATAAGTTCAGACACGATGTGGCCCTACCGGAGGTCCTTATATTAGCCCGTTAAGAGCCCAAGTGGCTCCTCTTCTCTTCTTGCTGCCAAAACTACTTAGCTACCCCCAACCATGAAGACCCTAAATCAATAACAACGGTTAGGACCATATCTAGAGGGGAAGGATCAAAAGTCAAAACACCTAATTTCATCATCATCCAGGCCATGGGCCTTATGATGGGCCTAAGGCCCTTGGTAAAAGAATGTTCTGGGCTGAGGAGATTTCCGTTGTCCAATGGGCTATGGCTGGAACAGGCTATCTCTCCGTCGAATATTTATTTTGATATTATAGATAGAACTAATTTGATTTCCATTCGAAACAAAAAAATTACTCTATTCAAAACATGTGGGACACATATTTTTTGTATTCGATCATTTTTGTACATAGTTTTCTCCATCTAAATGGTGGGGAGATTTTGATGTGATTACATAATCGGAAAGATTTTTGGAAGTATATGAACGAGTACGATTTATCAGAGAAGAATATCCGAATCATGTATGTAAATAATTGTAAGAATGTGTGACAGAAGACATTATAAAATTAAAATTGGACCAATTTTGATGTAATACCGCTAGTCCTTTAACCAAGTAATTCGCCAATTTTTTTTTTTTTTTTGCATGATTATTTACTAATAATTAAGCCAAAAAATTTTACTGATTGCTCCAAAATTCACTTAATGCTCCACTCAAGCAATTGGAAACAATTTATAAATCAATTTTTCTTTGGAATAGAAGAATGGTTAAAATAAAATATAATAAGTTTTACAAAGTAAACTATTTAAAGTTTAAGAATTTATGGGTGTGCCTGGCCCAAGCGTTAGTGCAACTCTTGGGCGACCCATGAGGCCCACAGTAGCAAGTTGCTAGTGGTGAGCCCTTTCCGATAAAAGAAATAAATTTAATTTTTTAGTTTTTTTTTTTTTTTACTGCATGTTGTAAACATTTGGAACTTTCGTGCTACATTGTTCTCTTCTGGCCACTGCTCCAACTTCCACCATTTATTACGCTGTTATCTCAACTACTTGGACTAGAGGTGATTGACAATTTAATATTATAGTAAGCATATGTAACATTTATTAAATTGATAAGTAGGGAGGACAATTTCTTCCGGATCCGACGATAATCCGATTTTTTTCTCCGACGGAAATAAATTTCGGGATTTAAAAACGGAGACGAGAATAGAAATTAAAAAAATTCTCCAGTTAGATTCGAGACCTGGTATGGGTATGGTACTCCCTGCTCCGGTAAATCTTTGACCTCGATTATTTATACCAACATGTCTTTGTTGTATGGAACTATAGATCTTTATTTCAAATATGTTTTTATAGGGTTAACATTCTGGCTTTGTTATTTTGTTTTGTAGACTTCTATTTAGTACTTGTATGTTTTTGTTGGATTAATATTTTCTTTTTTTTGTATTGTATCATATTGGGATTAAATTGTATGATTACATTGAATATATGGTGATTGGCCCATGTGGCTTAGGCCCAAGTTGATATGTGGATGTATATATATGTAATATCATGATGAATGAAAGGCCTAGATTATTATTCTCTCCTACTACTTCTTCACATGGTATCAGAGCATGACGGCTACGGCATTATTTTTTTTTCCATAGCGGCGGCAACGACAACGATTTTTTCTCCACGGCGGTGGCGACGAGTCTCCCTTCGACCGGCGTTATGACGAGCGGTGGCGGCGACGTCGAGTTTTCTACGTCGGTGGCGGCAGCAACAATGATCGATCCCACCTTTCTGTGTTACCTTAGTTCTAATAAAAATCTGGGTAATACAATTACGAAAGTGGTGCTTCGTGGAGAAAATTATGAGGAATGGTCGAGATCTATTCAGCTTTCTCTACGGACTTGACAGAAATTTGGATTTTTTGACCGGTCTATCGATAAATCTACGAAGAATGACAAATTGGAGGATTGGTACTGTGTCCAATCAATGCTTGTGAAATGGATCTTTCACACTATTGACGCTTCGATGAAGAAGACGATATCCTACTTTGAGGAGGCAAAATCACCGTGGGATTCGCTCAAGGACCGATTTAGCGTGGGGAATGGCGCTAGAATTCAACAGATTAAACATTCTTTCGCAGAGTGTCGCCAAACAAAATCAATGTCCGTTGTCGACTACTTCGGCCAATTGCAGACTATTTGGGATGAGTTGGGGACTTATGAACCTATTTCGGGGTGCAGTTGCGGCAAATGTACGTGTGATATCCCAAAGAAGCTGCAAAAACAGGTTGATGATGAGCTCTTTCATCAGTTTTTTTATGGGATCAATCAGAAACTCTATGGAAACGTCCGCTCGACTTTATTGGCACAAGATCCGTTCCCTACTTTGGCGCGTGCTTATCAATCCATGCTACAGGAGGAATGATTGCGCACGTCCACAGAAGTCTCCTCTGAACGGGACAAAATTTTGGCGCTTGCGATTAAAGCACTTTCTTTTAACCGTGGGCCATCTCGTTTGGATGCTCAGAATAAATCGGAGTTGCTTTACAATTTTTGCAAACACAACGGACATGAAGAAACCACTTGCTTCGAGAAACATGGCTTTCCAGATTGGTGGAGGGATAGGCCGCGTGGCGACGGACGAGGGGCTGGCCGCGGACATGGTGGTTGTCACAATCGTTCCCAGATTTGGTATTCTTGAATTTATAATATTTAAAAAAATTCTTATAGATTTATTCATGTTGTATTTACATGTTGGTTCATGTTAAATATGATATATTTTATTTAATTTTATTCCTATTTACTGTGGCAGACTACCCGAGACCACTAGTGAACACCATGGCATTTATCCTGGACCCGTGCTAGGTCCCGTATACAGGATGGATACCAGACCTTGTTCACTCTTGAAACCACTAAGCCTATTTTGGATGGTTGAGATTTGGTTGGAGAGTGTCATGACTTAATCTTAGGGCTAACATCATTTCTCCACTCGGTATATATATTGTTTTCTTTCTCCTCTCTCATTCTTCCTAATTTCCACTTTCCTTCTTCTTTCTTCTTCCTCCTTCCCTCAAGAGCTCCCCTTGGTTGAACCCTAGCCCTAGCCCTAGCCCTATCCCTAGACTTAGTTCTAGGAAGAGGTTTGTTAGTCCACCACATTTTCCATCAAGGCAAGTACATCTTGCTCAAAGTGGTGAAGCCATAATTTTTCGAATTTTCATATGATTAGTAAATTAAAACGTGTTTGATGGAAAATGTTCTCTTTGGTGTCCTCATTAGTTTTAGTTGTTGGAGTTTTTGACTTTGATGAACGGTTTTGAGTAGATATGGGTTTTAAAGTTAGGGTTTTCAGGGGTTCCAATTTTTTTTCTTGGTTTTGATCTATTAAAATATGGTATTTAAAAAAAAAAGTTTTTGTGGTTGATGGAGGAATTCATTTCGAGCATTTTGGCTTTTGTTTCACTTGATTCAGAATTAAAATAAAATTTTTATGGTGAAAATAAAATTTCGGATTTTTGGAGCTTTTCTGCCATAGCTGAACTTGCTGTCTGGAGAAGACGAAGTTCGTATGCGGCCAATATTCTATGCGGCCGAGAGTTCTATGCGGCCTGGCTTTCATGCGGCCTGGCTTTCATGCGGTCTGGACTCTTTGCCGCATATGTCACCAATATGCTGAACGAATGAGAAATTCGCCAAGTCCAAGAGGCATCTATGCGACAAGCAGACTTATGCGGCCCATTCTCTTTTGGACCCATAACTTTGTTTTTCCCTTGGCACATATTTCTATGGTTTTGTCTTTTCTTTCTGACATACTTTATGGCCTGTCACATCCATCACTTCAGTCACTTCACTGACATGCATTTAATACACGTCACTTCGGCACTTGTTCCAAGGAATGGACTTTGCCTTGACCCTATGCGGCACCGACCTCTATGCGGCACTCGGAGTAGCCCATGACTCCACTGCCCCGATCTTCTTCGGGTCCACTGAGATCCCATCTCCTACATCCACATGACCAAGGAATTAAACCTTATCAATGAAGAACTCGCACTTCAAAAGCTTTTCGTAAAGCTTCTCCTTCCTGAGGGTCTCCAGCACTATCCTCAGATGCTCCTCATGCTCCTCTGGCGTCTTCGAATACACCAATATATCATCAATGAATACCAGTACGAACTTATCAAGGTACTGGTGGAACACTTTGTTCATCAAGTTCATGAATACCACCGGGGAATTGGTCAACCCAAATGACATTACCATGAACTCAAAATGGCCATACCGAGTCCTGAAAGCTGTCTTCGAAATATCATCCTTCTTCACTTTCACCTGGTGGTAGCCTGACCTCAAGTCTATCTTTGAGAATATCTTTGCTCCGCTCAACTAATCAAAAAGATCATCTATCCTCGACAACAGGTTTTTGTTCTTGATAGTGAGGTTATTCAGAGCCCTGTAGTTGATACACATACGTACCTACCCATCCTTCTTCGGTATAAACAATATCGAAGAACCCCACTGTCACGACCTAATTCCGTAGAATCGTTTGAGGCGTCCCCCGAATCGTGACCGCCGTGCGGGCCTGGGGTTGCGCCCGCACAAGGCTTTAATAAGTTGCATAGCAAGCACATATTCAGAGTACGCAGATAAATTGAAACACATATATGAAACATGAAAAGTTCTCTTTATTGATAATGAACATCTATTACAAACTCTTGAACGAGTCAGCTAAAATGTCGCACGGGCTTACAAAAGAGTTGACTCAAAATGAGATAGCAGTCCTGTACATTATATCCCTTTACTAAACTTCAAAAGATATAGACCTCCAGGCTGGAGGACGGCTTTGCCACGGAGCTGCATTTGTGTATGAAGAGTTGCAGGCTCCTGCTTTAAAATGCTTCAAGGGGCGCGATGAAGATGCGCCAACAGCTGGACTGGATCGGGAAGACGACTTCGGCTCCTCGCTCGGTTCGCCTTGGTGCGGAGAACCTGTTTCAACGAGGGTCAGCATGTCGAAACATACTGGTGAAGGCGAGCTAACTGAACTATACCAATCAACACGTTGTTTTAATGAAGCATGCATATTTTGTGAGTTTCTATCTTGCCTTAGTTCATTTACAAGTAAGCAGCATATAGAATTTACTGAAATGAACGTGCCATCGTTCGGTGGATTTTACCTGACCGTCTGAATCACATGCACAATACTTACCATGCCTTCCTTGCCACGAAGACACAAGTTAGTATGCAACAGGTTTAAATATACACGTTGGGATCACTGGCTAGAAGCCATAATGGACCGTTTAGTCTTTGAACGAGGATGGTGTGCAACAAAGCACGTGAGACGCTACACGCCATCCCATTCGCACGTGAGGCGCTACACGCCATCCCGTTCGCACGTGAGACTATCGTGAAGTTTCGCCCGGACCAGATCGGTGCCAGTGCCCCAGCAACCGTCCGCAGGAACCCGTTGACCTTGTGCACAAGTTGTCCTTGATCAGTCGTTCGTGGCACGTTAACGTTGATGCAGTTGAGGCACATGAACATGAGATAAGCAACATTGCATGATTCGTTTTGCATAGTCTTCCTGACAGTTTATTTCATAACAAGTGTATTCCATACTTAGCACAATTTATGGAAGAAGATGCATTCTAGCAAACTTGAAGCATGTAAAGAACATTCATATGAACAAGCATGCAGTTTAGTAACCGTTCCCAAGTTGAATGACAAGCAATATAATCCAAGTCTATTTCTTTTTTATCTTAGTTTCTTTTATTATTACTTGGTATCGTTTGACCGGGGCAACAAGAATGCAAGAGTTAATAGTTGTGAAGACTGAAAGCAGGGCTAGCTAATCGGGTTAGTAGCCACTCACTTAGTTTTGGAAGGGAGAAGGAAAGAGGCGCTTCACGACTCCGTTCGCAAGCCGCCTACTGCTCGTTCACCTGCACACGAACAGCTTGATCAATGAACTTCTTCCTCTCTTTCCAATCTCGCAATTGAAGTGCAGTTCAATGAACAAAAACAATGAAAACCATCAAAACCGTTCAAGAAAAACAAGCAAATCCCAAAACTAACTCAAAACACGAAAGCAACAAGCGACATCGAAAACCGAGGCAATAAAAGATAGCAGCGGAGAGGTCCCTCCTGACTCTGCCGCTAAGTCGATCCCGGGGGCACGGTCCACTGAATATGGGAATCGATTCCGAAGAAACAAATCCATAACGAGGACGAGTTCTTAATTCAATCTATCCCGATCGAACGATACCGTCTTGTGTTTCTTAGCCGCGCTCTCCGCACCGGGAGAACGGGGCGCTACACCCACGGTGATGAACTAGATCTGATAAAACCCTTATCTTGCAACTCATCAACCTGCTTCTTCAGCTCTGTTAGTTCCCTGTTGTTGATTCTATAGATGTGTTGGGATATCGGCTCTGTCCCTGGCACCAAATCTATAGAAAACTCAACATCTATGTCTGGCGGTAATCCCGGCAACTCCTCTGGAAAGATATCTAGGAACTCAGCTATCAGTAGATGTATCAACTCCTTCTCTCCAATCATGGCCCCATAAATGATGCCCTCGCTCTGCTCCGCTGCTCCTCTAGCAAACTCAAACTCTGGCCCTCCTGGCGGTAGGAATAAAACTCTACTTCCGTGCGATGGAGGTAGTCACGTGTGAGCTTAAGTGGCTCAAAGGGTTGCTTGGCAGTTTGGGGGTGCAACATTCGTGTGCTATGAATTTGTTTTGTGATAGGCAATCTGCTTTACATCTTGCATAGAATCCAGTTTTCTATGAGCGCACAAAACATATTGAGATGGATTGTCACTTTTTGAGGGATGATGTTCTTGATGGAGTTATTCTCCCATCTCTTGTGCCGACGGATGGACAATTGGCGAATATTTTCACCAAAGCTTTGGACAAACGACAATTTGCGTTTCTTTTGCGCAAGTTGGACATTTGTGACTTGCATGCTCCAACTTGAGGGGGTATTGGGATTAAATTGTATGATTAAATTGTATATATGGTGATTGACCCATGTGGCTTAGGCCCAAGTTGATATGTTGATGTATATATATTTAATATCATGATGAATGAAAGACCTAGATTATTCTCTCCTACTACTTCTTCACATATCATTATTTCTTTATAGTAGTATATGTTTTTTGATGGAAGCCGGATGTTTTGTATATTTTTCTTTGGAATGAAAATATTTTTTTAGGCTTATAATGTACAAAAAAGTTAACGATATAGGGGACAAGGAAGAGATGGAAAAATCTGGCCTCGAAAGTATTAACAGGACGGTAACGAGAACGAAAAGTGCATTGTTTAACAGGGATTGGGACGAAAAGTACATTGTTTAACGGAAACAAAAATGAGATAAAAATCTGAACCCGAACGAAAATGAAAACAAAAACGGAGATTCAAACGAATTCTGGGGGGAAGAATTGATTCGATCTAAGTTTTAAAGAGGACGGGCCAACCCATCGTACCCAATATTCAGATCCATCCTAGGTCACCTGTGGGGTGGGTCGATTCGTTGACCAGATCCGAATCAAATTTGACAGGATTTGACCAAACTGGGCCGGTACCTGGTTGTGGACCGTCCAACCCAATTAACAACTTGAAGTATTATTATCCTCTTCTTTTTTTGTAAGAACTAGCAGAAAATTTACTGTAGCGAAATAAATTTATATTAAATTCATGCAAACGAAACAAGTTTACAAAATTTAGAAAAAAAGATATAGTCCGCCAATAGTGTTGGCGGAAAACACAACTGTTGTACACGTACGCAGAAAAAAAAATTAATGTGGACCCCACAATCAAATTTTTGCCAACTGAGTTAGCTGAAATTGGTAGGGGGCCAATTTCAGCCAACTACGTTGGCAGAAATTGGCTGTGGGTTAGTTTTGTTTGGTTTGGTTTGGTTTGATTGGTTTGTTTGTTTGGTTAGTTTATTTTAATTAGTTATGTTTTGGTTTAATTTATTTAGTTTTATTTTGTAATTAGATTTAAGAAAATTTATTTTAACGAAATAAAATTAAATAAATTAATTGTAGAGAAAAATTTAGTAATATTTTTTTCGGAAATTTGTTTTCAAAGCATCAAATTTTTTATAAATTCCATCTAAAGCATAAAAGTTTAAAAAATAACGAAAAAAAATATCAATATCTGCCGTAAGAATATTATATCGTTAATTTTTTCGTCGTTAACAGACGTTAAAAAATAATAATAATAAAAATTTGTCGTAAGAATATTACGTCTGCTGTCGAGCAGACTTCGAGCGGCCATAACTACTTATTTTGAAATTATTTTTTGTTAAATAATAAGTCTATTTGTATGTTTTCGACGAGAGTAACAAAAATCGTGTAGAAAAAAAATTTATCCGAAGCAAGACGCACATGTTACAGACAAAAATTTTAAATTTAAAACTTTAAAATATCATAACTTTTGACTGAGAGATCGAAACAAGCTCCAGTTTTTGCCAAAATAACCGTATCGAAAAGTACTACTGGATAAACCGTTTCACCGTTTTACGGACTCGAAAATTTTTAGAATCGCAAAAAAAGATGTTTCGACCTCCAAATTTTACTTTCGGTCTTTTTTTCGAATATTTAAAATTTACTGTAGCGAAATTAATTTATATTGGGTGTGGGGGCCCACGGATTTAAAACGATGTTTTGACCTCCAAAAAAAAAATTAGAAAAATTTAAATTAATTATTTTATGTCTACTATGAAAAAAACTAATAAAACAAAATAAATAATCAAACTAAACCAACCAACCCAAACCATCCAACCGAACCCGTAGGCCCCCCCACCCAATTTCCGCCAACTATGGCTGAAATTGGGTGGGGGGCCCACGGGTTCGGTTGGGTGGTTTGGGTTGGTTTGTTTTGGTTTGCTTTGGTTGATTTTGTTTGATTATTTGGTTTTTTTATTTAGTTTTTTTATTTAGTTTGGTTTCATATAAAAAAAAATTAAACCATTAAAATAAACAAAAAAAATAGAGGACACAAATAAATATAAATACTAGTTTTTATTTTATTTTTTTGTTTCTTATCAAGCATTACAATAGCTGTTTTTTTCTTTAAGTAACATTTTTTTTACAATTTTCTAAATAAATCAAACCTTTTTTTTATATTTTTTTCTAATTTTTCTTTACAACTAATTTATTTTAATTTTATTCCGTTAAAATAAATTTTTTTAAATCTAATTACAAAACAAAACTAAATAAATTAAACCAAAACATAATTAATTAAAATAAACCAAACAACCAAACAAACCAATCAAACCAAACCAAACAAAACAAACCCAACCCACAG